>PVIC010000426.1:88929-125258 GCA_004025085.1 Thryonomys swinderianus
AGAGAGAGAGAGAGAGAGAGAGAGAGAGAGAGAGAGAGAGAGAGAGAGAGAGAGAGAGAGAGAGAGAGAGAGAGAGAGAGAGAGAGAACCTGTATTCACAGTCCCTGATTAACATTTTCTTCCATCGTGGCATTTAAGCTTTACCAAAGTAGAAGACACTATTTTGCTAAATCCAGTGATCAGTTTTTGGGTCTCACGTGAAGGCCAGTCGCCCACAGCATGAGATCCTGTTGCTCAGCCTCTTTCCACTTGTTTTTCCTGAAGTTACAAGTGCTTGTGTTTTCTCCTGCCCTTCCGTGCTGACCCCAAAATATCTGTCACTCCTGGAAGTTGATGTTTTTTCCTCACCACACACGTTCAAGCAGTTTCAAGGCTTTGAACAGATGAATCAAGATGCTACATGACAATCTGACAATTCCCTTGAGGGTTAACTCAAGAAGTCAACTTTATTGCTTGATGCTTCTGCCTTGTTTCTAACTTTATCATGTTCTTAAATGTCTAACGGTGATTTTCCCCCACAAGATTTGCTCAAGTCTCTCCTGTCTCATGATGGCCTCTTTTGTTTCTTCTAGTTGCAGAAGTCAAAAGCTTTCTACCATTTTGATCTTCCCCCTTTTCTTCCACACAACATGTTACGATTACATTTCCAAGTATATCCAGAGTCCTGCACTTCCTAGGCTGTTAGTTGCTCCTAAGCTTCCATAATCTCTCTCTTGATTTGCTGAGAGCATTTTCAATGAGCCTCTTTGCTCCTATTCTTATTTTCCCATTAGAGGAGTGATCCTGTCAGAACAAAAATTAGATTTATTTTCTCTTTTCTCCTCATACCTCACAGTGGTTTCCTACTGAACTCAGAACAAAAAATAATTTTCTTGCATTGACCTAAACATTGTCTACATCTGCAGCCACATCCTACTTGACCACATGACCCATTCTTCATTTTCCCTAACAATAGTGGCCTCCCCATCCCAGCAGTGCCCTGTTTTCTGACATTTCCCTCTGTTGTGCCCACTGCCTTGAGATCCTTTTTTCAGACATCTCTATAGGTGAGGCATAGATTTTACGATTGCATTCAGATGGCCCTTTGGTAAGACTTTATTCTAATTTCAACTAAAACTTCGCCCTTTCTCAACGTTTCTATCCTTTTGTTTATTTACTTTTTTTTTTTTTTTTGAGACAGGGTCTTGCTTTGTAGTTCAGGCTAGCTCTGAGTTCCCTGTGTAGCCCAGGCAAGCCTCAAACTCAGCAATCCTCCTGTCTCTGCCTCCCAAGTGCTGGGATTACAAGCGTGAGTCACCACACCCAGCATTGTATGTAGTTACCGGGGATCGAACTCAGGACCTTGCGCTTGTGAGGCAGGCTCTGGAACCACTGAGCTAACCCTACAGCCCATTTTTAATTTACTTTTTATTTTCCTTAAATAATTTATTTGTAACATAACATGAATTTGTGTTTTTTTTTCCCAAAGTGGAACTTTGCTTCTATTGCTTCTGATTTAGTTCTCTGCTGTATCCCAAGTGTTTATGATAGAGGTTTAAATGAAATACTTTATTTTTTTGTTCATGTTACAATCATCTGGAAATGTTATTCCTGTATGTGGAAGCCATGGATGTTATTATAGCTGGTTTTCTCCTGGCAAAAACCAAGGCATATAACCTTGGATTTTACATTTAGCCATAAATCAAAGTGACCTGAACTACTTTAAGTGTCAAGAAAAAAAATCAAGTAGGGAGAAATATTCTATTGTAGATAATACTGACTCACAATGCCAGCAAAGCCCTCTTTCCCGTGAGCACACTTGACTGTGCGGCTGAGTCTACCTGTTGTCTCGTGCTGACGCTGGTGTCTCTTTTCTCTTCCCTGATTACGACTCTCCAGAAGGCCCTGGCACCATCCCAGACTGCTTAATTTCAGTGTCTTGAAAGAAACCTTCACAGCCAAGTCTTTATGGTGACGAATCAGGGTAGTTGTCATGGTCCCCATTCCAGGGGCTCTGTGCTGCTCACAGTAATTGCTGGCTCTGCAGTGGTTTTCAGGGAAGCAGCTGGCAAGAGGGAAAGGAGATCATTTTCTACAGCTGAAATAAAAATGAGAATAGGTTCATTTGTAAACTCACAATCAGCCATGTGCCCTTCTACCAAAAGTGAAGTTGGTATCTTCCGGTATGGACTAGGGCAGCCAGGATATATTTAGTTCATTGTGTAACATACTTTCTATTGGAAGTTCTCTTGGAAATATATTTATTAATATATCTCTCAGAGAAGTATTAATGCACCATAAGTCTTGGCAAAGGCCCTCTGGAGTAAGATCACCCAATGGAACACCTATCCAATCACGGCTGATAGACCATAGCAATGGGCCCCGGAAGAGAGGAAATTGCCTGGTAGAGAGTGAGGGAGTGGGTTTGATCGCTGCACCAGGAAATGAGACTGGGCCCTCCCCTCTTCCAGGGGAGAGAGAAAAACCCGATGCTAAATGCCATCGGAGGATGTGCTGAGCTACTCACCTGACCTTACTTGAGTTGAATGGAGTTAAGATCTGGAAGGAGTACCCACTGAGTGTGGAGAAAAGGGCAAACAAGAAAATACGTGTTTACATTAGAAAGTCCATGAACAAATTCTCAGCTCAGCCCCAGAGGACTCCCAGCTGAGAGGTCTCTGCTGGAAACAGAGAGTGAAGGCACCAGCAGGATCAGTGGTGATTGCACCGGCCACACAGTGTCATCAGCATAGGCAGAGTTCTACCAGAAATCTCCTCAAATAATGTCAGAAGCAGATGTATTGATTCGTGCTGTTGACATGATTGTTTGGAAGAGTGGGGGTCCAGATGAAGCATAAAGAGGATTGTACTTAGGGGACACACCTACTTTACACTGACTTGGGAATTTGAATTAATTCTAACATTTTGTAGAGTGACGACTGTCATGAGGTCAGGGCCCACCGAACTGGGCCCTTCAGCAAATAATTCTAATGTTGTTATCTTCTTGCCTTCTACACTCATTTTAGTTAACTGTGACCTGGAGAAATATCTGTTGTGTGCAGCTGCTTTTAATTGTTAAATTTAAACTTTAAGCTAAAAACTTCTGGGTCCAGAATTAAGAGGCAAAAATGTGAACTTTTTAACTCAGTTATTCTTGAATACATTGTTGTATCCCTCTCTTCAACTATGTGTGTAAAATTCTCTGGAAAATGTGTACCTTGAGCTCATAGGTTTTTTATTCTATTTTCATTTCTCCACATCTGTGTTACTACTTTGTGATTTCTCCTTATCAATTACACTGTTTTGGCTAGCCACCCCCCATTTGAATATATTTTGTAAGTGCATCCCATACATACTTGCAAATATTACGTGCTAGTAACAAAAACACACAACAAAGGAGCCTAGCAGTTTTAAAGTCTGAATTTGATACCTTCAAAGTCTGAATTGTTTGTTCATGCTATCTTTCCTCTCTGTTTTATCTCTTGGATTTCTGAATTGTGTTCTTGCGTCCTTGTAGGGATCAGAAATATTGATTAACAAATACACATCGTGTAAAAATATGTAGACATAACTTGAGACTTGGAAAGGTGTTATCTTTCTCTAGAGGGAATTTTTGTTCATATCTGGTGAAGTGAAATCGTAGATACAATTACTCTTACTCCAATGAGGACTGAATGCTTTTAAACTAGGCTACAGCTTTTATGAGGCATGGCCTATTATTCACTTGTTTTTTTTGTCTACAATGTATCTTGATAAATTTGTCTGGGAAGAGACTGAGATTTGATTTCCTCCACTTATCCCTTTGAAAGTGCTAGGATTCGTCATTTTGACTTCAAAGCAGCAGTCATGCCATGTAGCACTGAGGAGGGTACTCAGTCTCCAAGGTGACTCATCTTTGAGTATTTCCACTGGGAGCTTGACTGCTTAGGTCTGTTGCCTTGGTAACATTATAATCCTCTCTATAATATTTTTATTTTCCTTTTCAAATTTCTTTATTGCCCTTGGGGATAGAATTGTATTCCACAACACAGTGGTTCACCATCATTCTATTTGGAGATGCCACGGTTATCAAGAACACATTATTTTTCTTGTCCTTTCCAATCCCAGAGGACTCTGATTATGGTTTCTTTTGTCTTAAGTAACAAACACTGCTCTCATTAATAGCTGGCCTTAGCAGCTGTTGGGATTATAGCATAATTACGCTGTCTTATCCCTGATTTAGGGATAAATATCAGCCTAAGCTAGAGAAAGCATCAATACCATCTGGAGAACACTGCAAGTCAGGCTCCCCCTAGATTTCTTTCTGATTCACTAGGACTTGGAAAAAGCCCCAAACTTCGTGTTTCTAACATTTGAAGATGATGCTGACACAGTTTAGACCAGAGGTCAGACTATCATTGGAGATTGCATAAGCACGCTATCTAATTTCACATTGGCTGAGAAAAGACTGCAGACAAGTTTATGGATCTGTTTTAGTAAAACCAAAGGACTTACTGAGTTATAACTGTTTTGCTTCAAGAATTCACCTCTGTAGCTCAGTGTGGTACAACACATTTGAAATCTCAGTGATCTGGGAGGCTAAAGCAGGAGGACTATAAATTCAAGGCAGCTCAGGCAATTTAGAGAATTAGTGAGACTCCATCTCAAAGTAAAAAGGGAAACAGCGATGTAGTTCAGTGTGAGAACGCTGAGTTTGTTTCCCAGTTATACACACACACACACACACACAATTTCACCTTTGTTTCATATCTGCATCTTTTCTATTCTTATGGTAAACATTGGCTACATGCTATTATGGATTCTACTTTATAAAACTTAAATTTCCCTACCTCTCCCTTTTAGCCTTCGAAACACTAAAAACTGACTTAAAAATATAGTTATTATAAAACATTGCCCAACGCAGTTAAAATGCTAGCAAGCATGTTGTGGATAATATCAACTAATTCTGAGATCATCTGGAAAGCAGACAATTCAGAATAAAAGGTAAAATTCTGCAGTAGAACGAAGTTGGAGGACAGGAACATATACTTCAAGGCTCCCGAGTAGCAGTAGTCAGGACAGTGTGGTATGAGTGAAAGAAGAGACAAATAGATGAATGCAAAACAACAAAAGGCTTGGAAATATACTTACATAAAGTTGCTTCACTGAGCTTTGAAAAAGCAAAAGGCAGTAAAGTAGAAAATAAATGGTCCATCTACAAATGACCGTAGAAAAAGTGTCAACATTTTAAAAACTCGTTACTCATTGTAGCCTTTACAAAAACAGCTCAGAATAGATCAGTGGCCTAATGCACAATATGAAACAATAAAGGCAGTAGATAGCCAAGAGGTACTCTAGATGGCCTTGGGTAAGGTACTAACTTTTAGACTGACCACCAACAGAATGACACATTAAAGAATACCTGATAACTCCCACGCCACTGAGAGCATGAGCTCTTCTGTGGAAGACATTGTCAGATTGTAAGAAAACAAGCAATTGACCAGGTGAAAATATTTCCAAAAGGCATAGCCGATAAAAGACTTTTGTCCAAAACTATAAACTCATACAGTTCAACAATAAGAAAAGAGATGTCCTGAGTCAAAATATGTGGAATACCTGGACAGAAAGTTAACCAAGGAAAATAAACTGATTGCTGCTAAATATCCCTCCACTGGGGTCATTGAAAGTGGGGGAGGCAGCAAGCATGTCTGAGAAAGAAACTTAGGGATTGCAATTTAGATTCCATTTGACTGCACTCTAAAAAAGAATCTATTTAAAGGAAAAAAGTGATGAAGTGAAGTAAATTTAAATATATTAAAAATCAAGTGATCACTGTGTCGTATGGGCTTCATATATGTGGTGAGTTTTGAGACAACTACACGTTTAATTTAAAGCGACCTAGCTTCAAAATAATGATCTAAAATGATAGGTGTGTAGAAAGGGATATAGTAGAAACAAGGAGCATTAAGAATATTTTCTTATGTACAATATCTTCCTATGTACACATCTATCATTTTAGATACTTTCCCATTTTATGTATTTTATGTAAAATGTTTCCCATTTTATGTATTTTTAAGATCAAACTCCCCAATTTTTCTTTAGAATTATTATTTCCTCTGGGATGCAGAGGAAGAATTTACTCAGATGCCTTATATCTCTTCAACCACACAATTATATCATGTGTCTTAGAAATGATGAAAAATGAAAAATGCCTTTTGACATTTCTGCTCAATTGAGAAGAGCCCTTTACCTTGTTTGGCATGGAAATGAAAATGGAAATGATAAACGGAAAGGTGAATCTTTGGTGCAGAGAAAAAGGGTGAGGAAACATCTCAGACAGACTGGATAATTCCATTTTTATTAGTTATAACCTGAACTCATTTCCCAAAGGTATACTCAGTTCAAAGTGCCAAAATGATATCTAGGGCTTATATTTCTTAAATAATAACAGTTTATCATTTTTAATATTTTAGTTTGAAACAAGTTACCCAAGTTAGAAGAGGCAACAAATTCAACTGTCAGTCTTAAGGGTCTTAAATCTCTCCTATTTGTAATTACGTACATCATACAAGTTTTTTTCTACCACTTTAAATGGATCATAAAGACGGGCTATGAATTTCATGAAATTGAATTCAATGAAATCCTCCGACTGAACTGAGGAATAGTAATTAATGTTCTCTGATTCTGAATAAGTAAAACTGCATCTCACTGCAGTGACCTCAGAGCTGCAGGGTGAGCTAACCGAGTTGGAGTTTCTCAGGGCGAGGCAGCGCCCTGAGAAAGCCCAGCCTGACCTCAGCAGCGACTCCTGGGATCCATAATCCTGGCATTCAGCCCTTCGGAAGGCACGCCTCTCTGACCTGGTCACCTCCCAGTCAGCCCCCCGCCCCCGGAGGCCGCTTCTCCTCTCACTGCCACGACATTGGGGACCCGCTCCCTCCCACACACCATTTCCAAAATGTCTAGAAAGTTCTTGAGCGTAATGTACAGTTTGACCATAAAAAAACAAAACCTTATGTGACTGCAACCCAGGACAACAGAGTAGACTGTTACCACTGAGTCCCCCTACAGTGTGTGTTCTAGTGTGTGTTGACTAATCAATACATCTGACTAGCTCGCTGGTGAAGAACAATCATCTTGACATTTGGGTATTGATGGCCTTGCTTTACTATGGTGCTCTTGGTATTTTCAAAATGAATGCATTTAAAATTATTGTAGTTCTTTTGAATTAGCTTATAAATATGTATAGCTTTGTCTCCTTTCAATTAATGCTACCTTCTATGAGATTCATGCATGTTCTGTGTAACTGCAGTTCAATAATTTTATTTGCTGTATTGCTCATATTGCACTTTTGTAATGCCTTCATGCATAAAAATACACGAGAGTACAATTTATTATAATAGTGTAAATATCAGTGCATGTTTGGGCCTGCTCTACACAGAACTGTCATGAACAGTCCTGTGAATGTTCCCAGGTGCATTTGATTACACGGTTGCATTTGGGGAACATTACAGATAAAGCATCGGATTCTGGCCCGTGTGAAAGAGCTTCTATGCTACTGGAATCTCTCACCACGTTCTTACATTTTCAATGCTTTAAGTTTAGCCACTTTGAAAAGTACACTCTGGAGATTATGATTGTTTTAAGTTTTATTTTTTTCAATGAGCCGATTAGTTGAAGTCAAATAAAAGTTGAAGAACATAAGTTAATAGAACTTGACTAGTCTGAATCTCATTCATTGCACTACCTGCTGACCCACATTTCTACTAAGACTTTTCCTAGTTCATACTATGATTAACACATTCAAACATTTTTTGCTTACCCTTTCATATTTGTCAATATAATTTTGAACATTAATTTTCATACTGATTATGAATTCTTATATTAATTATAGTGATTGAAACTTATTTCATATTTTCTGGCCATGTGCATGTTGTCAATTAAAAAGTGACTTTTTTGAAGTCTTGTTTTTTCTTTTGTTTCATATTTAATAAACCTAAAATTTATGATTATTAGTGACAATAAATATATATTATATATTTGTTTTCTATTTTATTAATGTCTACATCTGATAATATTTTACATTAGTTTGAATCTCATATTATGGCTGATCTCAAGAAGTTTTCAGCAGTGTTCTACCAAGTATAATGTTTTTTTGTTGGTTTCTTTGTTTGTTTTTTGAGACAGGGTCTTGTTTTGTACTTCAAGCTAGCTCTGAGCTCACTATGTAGCCCAGGCAAGCCTTGAACTCAGCAAACCTCCTGTCTCTGCCTCCCGAGTGCTGGGATTACAGGTGTGAGCCACCACGCCCGGCCCAAGTATAATGTTTTAGCTCTGTGCTTCCAGCGCCTGCCTTGCAAGCACAAGGTCCTGAGTTCGATCCCAGTAACCACATAGAATGTTGGGCATGGTGACTCACGCCCACCAGCAATCAATGCCACATACAACAGTGCGGGGCGTGGTGGCTCACGCCTGTAATCCCAGCAGTCAGGAGGCAGAGAGGAGGATTGCTGAGTTCAAAGCTTGTCTGGGCTACATAGTGAGCTGAGGGCCAGCCTGAACTACAAAACGAGACCCTGTCTCAAAAAAAAAAAAGTTTTCTTGTATTCAAAAAATTAAAGTTTCTATAGTGAATGTAAGGTGACTTCCATTGCATACCTTTAATGCATTTTGTAATATGAGTTTAATCCTTCAAACTTTTTATCTAGTGAACTATCATGCTTATTAATATGGATGTATCACCATATTCATCTGGCTTATTCATTTGTGCCCTTTTTCTATTTAAAGTGTGTGAAACACAAATTCCTACTTTTAAATAAACATCCTTGTCAGCTTGCTGTTAAAGTCAGATTGAATTAGTGACTGATCATCCCTTTACTCTGTAGTCTGGGGGACTTAGTGTTTAAATGATTTGAAATCACTAGGACATGTTGAAAGTGGATTTACTAAGTCCTCAAATTCTCTTTTGAATATTTAAAAGTATATTAAATTGCTTTAATAATTATGGAATTATTCATTTGATGAAATTTCTCGTTTCTGATATTCTTGTAAATACTTATGAATTTATTTAAATTTTAAAATTCATTGGCAAAAGAGTGCGATATTTTTAACATCCTACACTATCTGTAGGATACAATATCATGAATATTTACAAGTCATGCCTCTCTTGCCATGTAACATTAATATGTATAAACAATATTTGTTGTTTGGCTCTTGATGAATACCTGTTTTCAATTTCTTCTCTTTATTTTATTTTGTTTTATTTTATTTTATTTGTGGGTTTCTTCACCTCATCTGTGTTCAAACTACTTCAGACTTCTTTATCAGCATCTGTAGGTTTTGAATTTTTCAGGCATATCAAATGCATACAGAGAAGGTAAAAAATCCTAAGGATAGTCTTGATAGTAATCCTAAGGAATATGCCATATTCCATTATTTTTTCAGTTCAAGTTATCACAAAGATCATTTATTTTTTCCCCCTTGACTTCTGAAATTATGTCACTTAATTTTTAAATGTTTGTGCAGGGGACAGTTATTTTATTAGTGTGACTATCGACCTTCAGTTATATTTGGAGAACAAACATACACTAATTGCTTTATTACCCATCCATAAAAATACAATTTAATAAGTGTAATCATTTCTGATTTCAGTGTACTTGAAAATAACTTGTAGTTCATTTTTGTTGAAATATCTCAGGCTTAAAGATCAGGCAGAATTTAATAATTCGATGGTTTAAAACTTCTATGGCTCAGTGAATTTTTGTGGCATTCTTTTAAATTGTGCTAAACACTCCTATTTGTCTTATTCATTTGTCCATTTCTGCTGTTATTGTTTTGTTGGATTTTGAATTTTATTTTTTAAAAGGATGTTATCAGATATATATTTAAACTTTACTGTGGGTTTTGTTTGGTAGACTTTATCCCTCAACATCAGAACCATTCCTTTTTGTTTCTGTAAATGGTTCCCACATAACTAAATGTTTTGTACTAAGAGCACATTGCTGTATGATAAAATGACAGTAACTGAGAAAATAGGGTATTTTGATTCTATTAGAAGTACATACTTTTATAATAAGAACTGGGACAAAATGGAAAATATAATTCAGGTCAGGTTGAGTTGAGTCAACAAATACTTGATAAATCCTAACACAAACATGTTAATTTTTGTCACAACTTCACAGTCAGTGGTGTGGTTCAGTGAAGATTTTGCGCATATTTATCTGATAATTTTGTGAGCTTTTAATACATCAAGATATGCAGAGTAAACACAAGATGCCTGAAAGAAGATTTTTCTGACAATTCTATTTTATTTCCGTCTAGATAGTGTACATGGGCTGGTGCGAAGCGAGGGAGCAGGACCCCCTTCAAGACCGTGTCTACTCTCCAACCTTTCTAGCCCTGAGGGGCTCATGTCTTTACAAGTTTCTGGCACCTCCAGTGAGTGTATTTGTCCAAACATACTGGTTTTTCCAATTTTTCACAACAGATGAACATTGGCTGGATAATATTGAATGGCATATTGTCACATAGTTTGAAAACTATGTCTATCCATAATAGCTCAGCTCTTTCTGAAATATTTTATCAAGCTTATACAGTATTTTTAATTGAATTCTTTATTGGTATAATTTATATACATCTCACAATCACATATAACATTGGGGAATTTGTACCAGTATATGACACAAGTTAATTCCCATTTTTAGCCATATCTCTACCCACCCACACCTCCCCACCCCTTTTATACATACTCTTTTATTTTCTTTCTGAATCACATTTATTCCTTCCCCTCATTACATTCCCACACCAAATTTCCTATGGAAATTTCCCACTCTATAAAAGCTGTCATACTTTCTAGAGCTCATTTGCATCTACAGGTGTTCATGTCAAAGAGAAGATCCAGTATTTGCCTGTGATCTATTTATTTCATTTATTAGTATATCCTCCAGGTGTCTCCATTTGCACATAAATGAATCAGTCTTGTCATTCTTTATGGCAGAATAATACTCCATTTTATTAATCATTTTGTTTATGTTTAACAATGAATATTTTGTAAAGCATTTTAGTTGAGACCATGAACATGAAAATAATGAATAAAGTAATAATGCTTCTAAAATAACCTCATTAAGACACTGACAGGATTTTAAGAAAGAGCCCCAGGCTGTGTCACCATATTTTAATTGAATAAAAGTTAAAGAAATAACTATATTAAGAAAATATTGGTTGGGTAAATGATTTTAAAGATTCTTTAGACAATCTCAAAGTTATCGACCTTATATTGTCAATAAGACTTTTAGAGAACTTTTAAATTTATTTGTCACTTTTAAGTACTAGCAATGTTTTCAATTTACATTTATTTTATCATTAGCAAATAGCATATCTTATAACAATCATATTTTCCCCCGTTAGTACTGAGTCTGTCTCAACTTAGTCAAACTTGTGTTGTATTAAATGTTTAAATTACAAAGTCCTAACCTTGTCAAAAATCAGAACTGCTGTCTGTGAGCCTTCATTTAGGACTGTCATAGTATGTTGATTATGTGTCGGGCTCACTCTGTGAACGACATGAGCAATATTGCTGTTGATCTGTTATATTCCATGTTGTAGTCATGGGGACTTGTATTTATATGTGGATACTTCCTACATCTAAAGCCTTGCTTTTGGAAACATCAAGCATATGGAACAGGAGACTATCAAACATTTATTAAATATACATACTAACTGTCAAACTGTTGACCAACAGCTCTAATAATATGGAGAGTCTGAGAATTGCACATTTGACAGCTATTTTGAGTTGTCTATGTCAATATAAACTTCACAACACCAAAAGGGAAAGAAAAAACAACTGCAGTGTTATATCTTTTATCTTGTTCCTACTTGGAATAACTTTTTTCCTTTAAGTTTATTGATACATGGTAGGTATAGATTATACTCATCACATTCATCTCTGGAGGTTTATATCTGTATGTGACAAAACTTAGTTCTTGATTTTTCACTATTCTGCTACCTCCCTTTCTTATTTATAAAAACTTTGTTTGCATTTTTTTCCTTCTTTTCTCATATTTTTCCTGCCCTCTTTCCTTTCCCTCCAGGAACCCTCCCTCCTTTCCCTGCACTTATTGGAGTTTTACTTCCTATTTTACATTATCTGTTATACATTTTGATCCTCATTTACTCTTGCAGTTTCTCACACCAGAAAAACTACTCAGTATTTACACACATGTGTAAAGAATAATTCCTTGGTTATTTACACTTGTATATAATTACATATGTGTGTAAATAATTTGATTGAATCAACATATCAAATATAAATATGAGATGAACTTGCTCATTTTGAAGTCTGTACAGTATTATAAGGCATCTTACAATATTTTTTCAATAAAATACTATCTGTTAAAAAGTTGAAGCCATTGCTGACATCTCATGTTTCTTTTGTGTTTGATGGCAAAACAAGAAAAATCATTTATGTAGAATATAAATGCCTCATATTTATACTTTATCAGAATAACTTTATTAATGGAGAGATAAAATAGATGCATGGTATAAGTTTCACCTATACTATGCAGCATATCATACAAATAAAAGTAGGAACTAAAATAAAATAGTATTTTCTCATCTTTTAAAGGTGACCACTTGGGACTGGACTCGAGCGGAGAAAACATTCTCAGTTTATGAGATTATGTGCAAGATTCTCAAGGTATGATCACTAAGGGATTTTTAAATGGCTTTTCCTCAGCAAACAGTAGCTGTGGTGATGTGACACCCTTGTGCTAAAAGAAAGAAAACAAAACAACTATAGATGCAGAAGAAAACACAGTATAACAATAAAAGTAAAGTAAAATACAGAATATAGAAAATTATACAAATATTCTACTAGAGGCTTAAATAAGTGACAAGCAGATATTGAAATTCCTCATTCAGGGAGTAAACAGAGGGGATAAGGCCAGAAGTCTGTCAGGGAGAGTAAAAAGTTCAATTAAAAGTGCTCTAAATTTAAGCTCCCATTTGTACCAACTTAGTTTTCCTGAATAAAATACAGAGGGAAAATGTAATACTTGAAATTAGAAAAGATAAAGAATAGATGGATGGATAGACAGATTGACAAAAAATAGTACAGAAAAATGTTTTATTTTGGGGTTTGTCCATACCTCTGAGTGTGTAAAAATGTATGCAATTAGCATAGATTAATTAATTGTTGTGCAGCATACAGATTTGTTACATTAGCAAGTCATCAAAGTTCTATAACATTCTAAGTGATGTCTACAGTCTATCTAAAGAGGTAAAATGGGCAAGAACTATGTTCAGTTTATTTTTAAAGTAAATTTGATTGTGTAATTTAGTACATAATGTTATATAGCTAAATACATTTTTGTTTTGTGATAGGAGTCATTAAAATCTATTCATTTGGAAAGAATTCCACAGGCAGTACAATTTTATTACCTAGTGTCCTTATGTTATATATTAGATGTTTTATTGTTCCTGCTATTTATTTGCTACTTTGTATCCTATGGTTTACATCTTTCATTTTTTCCCCCTCTAGCAACTGTGATAAATGCCTCTAATTCTCCACTATTGTATATTTGTAATCTTTGGATTTTCCTCAAACTTTTGTGTTAATATCTCTTTTGTTCCACTTATTAGCACAAGGTATTATTGATATAATGTTCCCTAGACTTAGTCATGCTATGCTTAATGGCAAGATCTTATTATTATTATTTTTTTAAGGACTGAGTCACATTCTATTTTATACATGGTATCTATTGACAGAAATTTAGGATATTTGGCTATTGTGATGCTACCATGAGTATGAATATTCAGATGTGTTGAGTATGTAGTAGTTGTACTTTATGAATCCATCCAGAGTGTGGGTAGCTTTGTCATACAATGACATCTAGTCCTAGTTTCTTCAGAAATATTCATATTTTTTTACATAGCACCTCTCCCCATCTAAGTTGTTACTAACAGTGTACAGTCCGTATTGGTGCATGCTTCATTAACATTTCTCTTGATTTTTTTCACAATAGCCATTTTAACACTGTGACATAGTCTTAAAGTGGTTTGGGTTTGCATTTCTCTGGTAATTAACGATGTGATCATTATTCCATATACCTGTTGCCTGTATTCGTGTTGCCCTTGGAAAATGTCTATTCACATCTTATCTCATTTTTTTCTGTTTATATTTTAAATGTTGACATATTTGTGCATCTTAATGGATATACTCCAGTAATTCAGTTTATGGATATAATGTGTAATGATTGAATTGAGGTGACAAGGTTTTCTATCTCCTCAAACATGAATTCTTTTGTGTGGGTAACTTTCTCATGGTTTTGAAATACATCACTCACTGGTTGGGTTAACCAGTAGTTTCTCCCTGTGCTAAGGAAACACCAGGACTCACTCCTCCTCTTTCCCTGGGCTTCTGTGACCCCCGCTGTTGCCTCGCTTTGTCCTTCCTTCCTGGTGCTCTTCCACGTTTCCTCACACCATGATTACGTTCCATTCTTCTCTAAGGTCAGCTTTCTGGGTTCTGTGAATGAAGGGAATGTGGTATTTGTCTTCCCATTTTTGGTTTATTTCACTTAACATAGTAACCTCCAGTTTCATCCATTTTTTGCTCATTTTTGATGAATTATTTTTCTGAGTTATATGACGTCTAAGTTTTTTTCAATTACCAACTTATCAAATGTGTCATACACAAATATTTATTCCCAATGTATAGCTTGCTTTTTAATTTTCATTACTATTTAATTTACTATATAGAAATGTTTCAGTTTTACATTTTCCTATGTATTTACTTTTATTTTTCTCCTAGTGGGATCATAGCATCTTACAAAAAGCATAATTTTACTTTTTTCTGCTTTTAATGCCTTTTGTTTCTTTTTCTTACCTGATTTCCTTGATAGTTCTTGCAGGGCTCTGTTGAATACAAATGGAAAAATGGGAATCCTTACCTTATATCAGATTTCAGTTGAAAAACAGTTTTCCTCCATATATTATAATATTACCTTAGAGTTTTTATACATTTTTACTATGTTGAAGAACTTTGATTCTATAACAGAAATGGAGAGTTTTTTTAGTGCAAATAGATGTTGTTTGTTGTCAAATGCTTTCTTCGGCATGAATTGAATTCATCATGTGGCTTTTTAATCAATCTTTTATTACTGTGAGGTAACCTTACCAGTGACTGTGTTTTAAATCAGCCTTGCATGCCTGGGATGAATCCTACTTGGTCATGATATATAGTCCTTTTTGATATATTATTATCACATATTATTTGAGGCATTCTTATGCTTGATTTATTAATATTTATTAAGGCGTTTTGCAACAATGGTCTTCCAATAATTGAGCCTGCAGTTTTACATTTTGTTTGCTTCTGATATATTGTTTGCCTTAAGTATCAACATGCTGCTATCTCATAAAATATATTTGGAAGTATTCACCGTCCTCATTTTTTGAAAAACTATTGTTATTAATTCTATTTTTTAACATTAATTCTATTTTGGAACATAATTTATCTACAAAACAATCAGACCATGAGCTGTTCTTTGGGTGCAGTCTTTATTGGTATTTCTTCAAAACCATTCCTCTAGTTAGACTTTCTTTAATCTCAATAGCTTACGTTTTGTTTTCAGTAAATTTTATATGTTTCCTTTATCTTATCTGATTCACTGGCACGTAATTGTTGAGAATAGTCCATTGTATTCCATTTTATTTCTGAGGAGTCTGTTGTAACTTACACCTTATTTAGTTGTTTTGAATACTTTGTTATAGTTAAATTAGCCAAGAGTTTTCTGGTTTTATAATTTTAAAAAAACTGTTCTATTGATTTATGTTTTCTATGTTTAAATAATTTCTGTTCACATTTATTACATCCTTCTACTGATGTTGGATTTATTGTACTTTGTTTTTCTACTTCCTTGAGATCAACTGATTGGAATCTTCCTTCTTTTCTATGTAGGCATTTATCTCCATCAACTTCTGTATAAGTGCTGTTGCTGTATCTCATAGGTTTTGGGAAGTTGTGTTGCCTTTATATTTTTCCCCTTTATTGAGTTTGTTGATACATTTTAGATATACATTATGGTCACATTCAACATTATAAACTTATGCTTGTCCATGGAATTTCTTTCTTTCTTTTTTTTTTTTCTGAGACAGGGTCTCCCTTTGTAATTCAGGCTGGCCCTGAGCTCACTATGTAGCCCAGGCAAGCCTCAAACTCAGAAATCCTCCTGTCTCTGCCTCCCAAATGCTGGGATTACAGGCATGAGCCACCAGGCCCGGCATTGTGGTATGTGGTATTGATTGCTGGTGGGTGTGAGTCAACACATCCAGCATTGTATGTAGTTACCGGGGATTGAACTCAGGACCATTGCACTTGGGAGGCAGGTACTGGAACCACTGAGCCAAATCTCTTGCCTTTCCATGGAATTTCTTGATTCTCCTTGTTTCCCACTCCTCTGCCCTCCACCCCCTATATACATAAGCTTTGTTTCCAATTTTTTTGTCATCAGATCTTCCCCTATCCTCCCTTTCCGTTTTCTCTTTGATAAGTTTTTTCCTATTTCACAACATCTATCACACATTCTGGACCTCATTTATACCTTTAGTTTCTCACACTAGAGAAATGATATGGTGTCTACACTTATGTCCTATTTATGTCACTTATGAGTATGTAATCAAGGTACAACCATTTCAGTATAAATGACCCCAATTTATCATTCTTTATAGCTGAGTAATACTCCAATTTATCTAAAAAAATAAAAAAACTTTATCCAGTCTCTAGTAGATGGGCATTTGGCTGTTTCCAAACCATTATAGTTTGTTTCAAGATAGTTTTCAATTTTTCTTTCTTGACTCTTTAGCTCTTCAAACAAATTTTTAAATTTCCAAATATTAGTGAACTTTCCAAGATTTCTCTCATTATTGCCACTTCATTTTTATGCCACTGTGATTTGAAATAATGTCAAACATGACTTCCATCTTCTTAAATTTAGTGCAGCTTGTTTTTGTTTGTTTTGGGTTTTTTTTTTTTTTTTTTTTTTTTTTAGTACCGGGGATCCAGTTAGGATCTTATGCTTGCAAGGCAGGAGCTGGAACTGCTGAGCTAAATCCCCAGCCCTATTACAGCTTATTTTGTGGTCTCACATGATTTACCTTGGGAAACTGACAATTGTAATGAAGAAAAATTTGTTCTACTACTACATGGAAAGTCCTGAATATATCTGTGAAGACCTTTTGATCAAAGATGCAATTCAAATCACCCATTTCCTTGTTAATGTTGTGCCTCATTTATGGATCACTTTTTGAAAGTGGCAGAAAAAGACCTTTATTATTATTGGGCTATTGTTATTTTCTTCTTTTTACCAACTGATAGTTGCATCATATATTTAGGTGCCCCATTTTTTTTGATGCTTATGTAATTATAACCGTTAATTCTTCTTGATATAGTAGCTCTGAATACTCTCTTGGGACAGTATGTGACTTGAATTATATTTTATAAAAAATACATATTGGGCTGGAGGGTTAGCTCAGTGGTTCCGGCGCCTGCCTCACAAGCGCAAGGTCCTGAGTTTGATCCCCGGTAACCACATATAATGCTGGGCGTGGAAACACGCCCACCAACAATCAACACCGCATACTACAATGCCGGACGTGGTGGCTCACGCCTGTAATCCCAGCACTCGGGAGGCAGAGACAGGAGGATTGCTGAGTTCGCAGCGGCTTGCTTGGGCACCATAGTGAGCTCAGGGCCAGCCTGAACTACAAAGCGAGACCCTGTCTCAAAAGCAAAAAAAAAAAAAAAAAAAAAAATGATTTTATACCTTCCTCTGTATCTATGAAAATAATTATCAACCTTTTATTTCTGCTTGAAGAACTCATCTAAGCAAGTTTTGTAACACTTTTAAACAATAAGAAATTTATCCCTAACACCCACAGCTACTTGTACAGGTTGAAGATAGAAGGAAAAAACTGCAAATGATACTTCATATCAGTGTGTCAAAATTAGAACCTGTAGATGTAAATGAGTTCTAGAATGTATGGTAGATTTTGTAAAATAGAAATATCCAAAGGGAATGTGGTTGGGGAACATAATGAGGGGAAATAATAAATATGATTTGGAAAGAACAGAAATAGCATGTATATAAGGGGTGGAGGGTTGTGGGTGGGTAGGAATATGGGTAAAAATGAGAATTAGCTTGTGTCGTATGCTGGTGCAGATCCCCCAGTGTTGAGTGTGATTGTGAGCTGTATATAAAAGGTACCAATAAAGAATTCAATTTAAAAAAATTAGTAGGGCAGTGCTAAAGGTTTGTTAGGGACAAGGAATACTTTCACAGGACAGGGCTGTAGCTCGTGGCACCACATTTGCCTGGCAAGTCCGAGGTCCTGAATTCAATCCAAGGTACTGGAGGAAGAAACAAAAAAAAAGAAAAACTTTTCAGAAGACTGAAATTTATATGAATAATTGTTTTACAGCAGAATTTTATGACAGTCAAAACTGTTAATAGAAAAGATTGCAACTCAGCTTTGAGTCATTATTTTGAAATTAATTACTTTTAAAGGAGAACATCTTAGTAAAGAAGAGTTCCACCTGTATTTTCTGAATATGTTCTTGTCAGATTCCTTTATAAAATGGACAACTTCTTTAAAAGTTTATTGATTATATAACAGTTTATAAAGTCAGCTAAAATAATGATTTTTTTAGTTTATTTTTATCTTTATCAGTACATTGTATACACACATCAGGATTGCACTCAAAATTTGAAATTGGGGGCCGGAGATTTAGCTCAGTGGTTCCAGTGCCTGCCTCACAAGCGAAAGGTTCTGAGTTCAATCCCCAGTAGCCACATACAATGCTGGGTGTGGTGACTCACATCCACCAGCAATCAGTACCACATACCACCGTGCTGGGCGTGGTGGCTCACGCCTGGAATCCCAGCACTTGGGAGGCAGAGACAGGAGGATTGCTGAGTTCGAGGCTTGCCTGGGCTACATAGTGAGGTCAGGGCCAGCCTGAACTATAAAGTGAGACCCCGTCTCAAAAAAAAAAAAAAATTGGGAATTGGTACCAATATATGACACGATTTACTTCTCATTTTTTCCCGTTCCCCTACCCACCCCTCAACCCCTCATCCCCTAAATACATAAGCTTTTTTTCCTTTTTTTAATTACCATCACATTTTTCTTTACCTCTCACTACTCACCCTCCACCACATTTCCCTTAGAATATTTTCTATTTCACAGTATCCATCATACATTGTAGAACTCATTAACATCTTCAGTTTCTCATACGAAAGATACCATATTTACACACCTGTGACCTGTTTATTTCACTTATGAGCATGTCCTGAAGGTACTTCCATTGGAGTATAAATGACTCAAACTTACCGTTCTTAGCTTATCTAAATGTAACATTTTAGGGTTAAGTTAGAAAAAGTTTAAATTTTCCTAAAATTCACCTGCTTACCATCTGAAAGAAAATTTTGTTTTCAAATGTGTTTCATGAGGCCGTTTATGTGCTTGAAAACTCAAAGGAACCCTAGATGGACACTCTCCCTGCTTTACTCTGCACAGCAGGATGTCCGGGAGCCTTCTAGCTGTGCTTATCTAATGAGACACATTTCATTTTATTTCTCCCATTATTATTTTTCTCTTTGCATTACTTTTTTTTATTTATTTTTTTTTTGAGACAGGGTAGTTCAGGCTGGCCCTCAGCTCACTATGTAGCCCAGGCGAGCCTCGAACTCTGCAATCCTCCTATCTCTGCCTCCCGAGTGCTGGGATTACAGGCGTGAGCCACCACGCCCGGCATTGTGATATGTGGTATTGATTGCTGGAGGGCATGAGTGGTTACGGGGATCGACCTCAGGACCTTGCGCTTGCGAGGCAGGCGCCAGAACCACTGAGCTAACCCTCCGGCCCCTGAGGGCTTATTCTAATAAGAAATAAAAATCGATGTGTAGAATCTTTGAAATCGTCTTATAGAAGATTCTTGTAAAAATATACATAATAACAGTATGCAGTGGTAGTTTACAATTATATCATTTTCTTATCAATATAATTAATATTTGTGGAATATTATTTACAATGGTGATAAATTTTATAATTTTGCTTTTATTTTCTTTGGATTATTTTCTTTCGCTGTTATTTTCTTGGGGTTTATATTAGTCTTTTATCTGAGCTCAGCAACATATCAAACAATTAATCTGTGATTACTTAGCATTTGTGTATTGTTTAAGAATTAAGCCAACAGTACTATGGCTCATCATTAAGTAGAGGAAAGGAAAGATGAGATAAGACAGCTGTTGTGTATAGGGGACATGAAGGACTCAGCTCTCTGAACTGTGCTCTTCTGCGGCACTGCCCGCAGCATGAACATGGATTTAGAAGGCTAGGACTTTTACAGCAAATATGTCAGGATATTAATATTGTTTGATGTAGACTTTGGGCTCTCTTTTTAAAAAAAAAATAATTGAACATGATTTACTAAATTTAACTTCGTGGTAGAAGTTAGTCTTTGTGCTTATAAATGTTTGTATTAGCACATATTTGCAGTACATAACATTTGCACTTTTTGTGTGGTGTCAGTCAAGGACATAACACATTTTGAATCTTTTTCACCTCTTTCCTTTCTTAAACGCTTTCAAATTTAACTTATGAATTAGGTTTTTAGATGTCATTATTTGTTTTCCCCCCTTTGTAGCTTCACATTTAAAATTATCAAATATGTATGGAAACATGTCCTTGTCCAAGTACTGAAAAACTGAATTTTCTTTTATTTTTTTAGTAGGACATATTTGCAATACATAATGATTACATTCACTGTAGGGAATGGGTACCAGTGTATAACACTTTCCAATTATTTTTTTTCTTTTCCCTCTTCCTCCCTTTTACTTTATAGCATCAGATTCATATATTTGTCTTACAAGAATTTCTAATGTTAATTATCAGATGATTAAAAACATCTCAGAATTGGCTTATAAAAACCCATTTCTTTTCTCTCTTTCCCTAATGATAAAGGTAGCACCTAATTTCATTTTGTGGTGTTTTCTCTATGCAGACTTTACTCTTATCAAAATCAAATTTGTTTATACTATCTTTCTAAATAACTACCTATCGAGACAACCCTTTATAACATCCTAATCTATTATGGCCAAGACTGTGTGTGCGTGCGCGTGCACGCATGCATGTAATAATGTTTTGAAGATATAATGTTTTGGAAAGTATCTAATTTTGCCTTTTTAGTTAAGCCTGGATATTAATGAACTTTGCTTTAGTGTTTCTATACAACTTAATTATTTAATGCCTTTGTTTGCTGTGAATAACAATGGAGTTTATGTAAAGAAGCTCTCAGGGATGCATCTGTAGTTACTGTTTCTTTCTAGAAATAATTGTTTAATTTTTAATATTATTTTTTCTAGGGACCTTCATGTTTTAATTATTCATCCTGTTGTCAGGATTATTTTGTTACTGTAGGTCTGGTTAACACAGATTACTCATTCAGTTGGTAGAAAGAATAATAGTATGTTAAAATGTGAGCCAGTGTAAGGTTGCATAAGCTTCAACTTTGACTTCGATAATTACAACAATATTTTACTGGTAAATTTATTTATTATCTTTACTTCAGGATCTTCACCCTTATTTAAGACAAATTATAATTATAGCTACCTTATAGGGAGAAGATCTTCATAAGTATGTTTACAGTAGCATTTGATAAGATGTAAATAGATGGTACTTATTTTAATCTCTACCTTATTCTTGTATGTTGCCCATGAAGTATCAATCACATACAATGAGGGAATTGCTTTATTTTTATCCTGTGGGGGCCTATACCCATTTCATGAGTAACTTTCTGCTAAATCTAAACACCTAGATGGGCTTTATATTAACACAAGTAAGCATTTCAACGCATTGAAATTAAGAAAATGAGCTCATGCCATTGATAATGGGCTGGAATTTGACCGTCTTTGTAAATTGTGAAGGTGTTTTATCTGAGTGTCAGTTGTTCTGTCACAGACGCACACACTCAGACACAAACACACAACACTACATAGAGGGAAATGGGACACACCTCATGTCTCTCTCGGAGCACATCTCCTAAGGAGAACCCGTGCAGATCCCTCTGTTTGGCCGGAAGAGGGATGGGATGGACAGGTGTCCCTTGGGCCCTCTGTTGTATGGAGACAACCGCAGAGACAGAAATTCAGCCATCATCTGTTCACTCCCAGCATGCTCCTCTCTCTCCATTGCTCTCAATTACAAATCATTTCAAAATAGCAATTATCTCAACATCTCATCAGTTCTCTCAATTTAATGGTCCATCTGTTTGAGTCACGTGCCAGATGGAGGACAAGGCTTGTTATGACATGCGGATAGCTTCTTCCAAAAGGCCGCTCTATGGGACAGGTGATTTCAAGACCTTTTGAACACAGCAATGTAAAGATAATGAATTGAAATAGTGTTCTCTTCCTTTTGCATTACCATGTACAATTTGCAAATAGTGTGAAGAATCCGAGTTGCAACGAAGCGCCGCTCAGGTGAGCCTCGGCAGGAACACGAGGCTGACGAAGCTGTGATTGGCCAATTCCCACTGTAGTAAATTATGTGAAAAACAACAAGTCAAACAACAGAATGCGTTTGACTTTTAATATTGATTGTGAAGTGTTATACTGAAAGCATGTCACTCTCCGATTCCCAGTTCGGTTGGAGATGCCATCCACACCCCCATTCTCCAGCATGTCAGTGACAGTGACCAGCGCTACCAAATGGGCGGGGTTACAGGGTCACGGCTCCTCCAGGGCCACTTCTGCCCACACCCTGCTGAGCCACCCTCTCTTTCGTTCACCAGGCCAATTAGATCCGTGGTCCCCGAGTGGAGCATCCAGGGGCCGTGGTCACATGACAGCCCCGGGTTGCTGCACACCGGTGAGACGAGGTGGGGCTTGAGCCGGGTCTGTGCTCAGAGCTCCAGCTCCGCTGACGGACTCACTGGAGAGGCGAACCGCCCCTCTCTCCTCGAGTGAGCCGGAGCGCAGGTGTTTCCCCACCGGAGGGCAGCATTATGCAGTGTCGTTTAAATAAAGTTAAACATGTAATTAAACTTCATTATATTTGGCTTCTGCTTTGTATTTGTTTCTAGCAAAATCATTTCCAATAAACAACAGCCATAATCTTAAGAAAAGGTAAATTGACAAAAATTACTTTATCTGATAATTTAAAAACTAATACGACAAGTATTTTATAATAGACCTATGACAGACTCTGAGGGCTTTTGAAACTTGAGTGAAGAAATAAAACTTACTATAGACAGAAGGATACCATATTCTTTGTTTTTATATAAGATCAGTTAAGTTATATGCTTATATTTTACTTATTTTGAAACAAACTAGTACAGTGATAACTATGAGATGTGCAGGGTTTTTTTTTTTTTTCAAATGCCAGGATGAAAAAGAATAGGAGAGAAGGATGTATTTTATTCCAGATATAAATTGTGGCCCTGAGTTGTGATAGGTTCAATTATTCTCAACATCTTGATTTTTGAATAACATGTAATTTAAAATGTACTTCACTAATGTGTGCACACGTGTATGCCACACTTACAGTTTTAGACCAGGCATCGATACATGTACTTACATTTAGCACATACCCTGATTTAACTATAAAGAAATGTTCAGACTGACATTAATATCTTTAGATTTTTATGTGAAAATTACCTTCGATGTAAGTTTTAATGATTATATTATTTTGTAGAAAACTCAGAGGACCAAAAGTCACTAAGACAGAGGTTATATCGCGCCTTGTGGAAACTTAATCCTTAGGTATCCCAACCAACTTCCAAGTACATGGCACTAGCTGTGACACGCTCACGAGTCTGAGTGTGTCAGCGTTTTCCCTGGGTTCCCGCAGATGGCCTTTCTGCCTTCCGCCCGCCTCCACGTGGGTGTCTGGTAAGCATCTCAAACTTGACTCTCACAGGAGCTCTCAAATACCTGCCCAGGTAATGGATCGCCCGTGTCCAGGGCCCTTGAAATCTCTCTGAAAAAAATGTTTCCTACCCAGCACATCAGCAGAACTGTCTGCGACCCCTGCCGTGGCGCTGTCTTCCTCACGCCTCTTCTGTACCAGCCTCGGTGTTTCTCACTCGTCTCCTGCTTTAGCGCTCACCTCCTGCCAACTTCCGAGTTACCCAGATTACAGTTGCGACCACACCGAGCCTTGGCCGGGGCCGCCCTTCCTCCACTCCCGTCTGCTCCCCCTTGAGCAATGCTTCACCCACTTCCTCTTCTGCCATGTTCTCACCTGCCAGCCTCAGGTGACTTGGATTTCTCACCCTCCTCCCCAGATGTCCTGGACAGTTCACCCCTGTACTCGGTGACTGTCCTCACATGCCGTCGCTTCTCCTCCTACACAAACACAATGCCCTCCGAGGCTATCACACACCCCACAGCTTCCAACTGGCTGGCTGAAATCTTCATTATATTTAGATATCATTCTGCTGCTCTTATGACTTGTCCTGTCCCACTCAAATGAAAGATCTGCGACTCAGTCACCTGTTTCCCTTGTACCAGGAGGGTGCCTGGCACTCTCAAGGCCCACAACACTTTTTATTGGGTGTCTGTTGTATCCTTACTGTAGATACTGGCTGCAGTTAAAATTGTACTTTTTCTCCATGCAGTGTTGTGTAGAAGGGCTTTGAAATCAGGCCCAAGATGATATCATCCATATTAATGAGTGCTAATTGAACAGTTTGGGCCCCAGACTTGCACTTCATCTGACAAAATGTGCAGGATTAATTGAAATCATTTTATGAGAGGCTGTGCTGCCAGATACCATTTCCCTTAATGATCGCAGTCTCTGCACCTCCCTCAGCAGAGCTTTGACACAGTGTGCCGGGACATAGAAACCGCAGCGCAGTTTGGGGTGACACGCTATTCCCTTTACATCTGATGTTCAATCCGACTCATATGGGTCCAATCTGGTTCTGGAAAGCTTGGACTCCTTGAGAGATTCAGAACAAGCTGGATAGATTGCTGTGGTGAGATATTAAGATAATTAAACGGCTGAAACACAGCACCAATTAGGAAAGTCAAAATGATATGCTTCATTTGGTTTTATGAAGAGAAAGCCAAAAGGTTATTTGATAATTGTCCATGAGGATATAGAAGTCTACTCTTCAAAAACTACCACCTGCTTTTAATCACATCTGAAATAAAAGCAAAGAAAAATAGTATATAGACTCTGAGGAGTGATACTGCTTATAAAAAAGGGAATGCGACACATTTGAAGAATCCACTCTATATAACAAGTATTAGTGGGGAAAAAATTTTAATCTTTGTGGATATTCACATGTGTAATTGTTTGGATTATACTTTGAATGGAGGATCATGTGGACAACCACAGTTCACACTCTGGCGTCCTTGTTTATTAGCAACATGCATTGTTGTCCTCTGAAGCCAGTTCTCTTGAAAGCCATGTACTCTCTGCTTATGAGTTTTCTCAGCATAAATACGATGACATTTAGCATGGTGCAATCATTCTCAGAAATAGAGTATTAGAGTCAAAATCCTGAGGATAAGTCTTACAACCATTAATTCAAACTATTGGTCTCATTAGGTAATCTTGAATGTTATCCTATTTAATAATTCTATAGGAAATTAATTTTAGTAGTTTGTGTTTCTCTTCCCTTGTTTTTCTTCTAATCCATGTTCACTGACAGTAGGCTTCTTTCCTTTCCTCCTTATTTCCTTCCTTCCTGCCTTCCTTCCTGCCTGCCTGCCTTCCTTCCTTCCTTCCTTGCTTTCCTTTTTTTCTTTCTTTCCTAATAATAATATTCTGGGGAAAATTTGGATAGCAATCAAAATAATTATGAAACTACTTCCAGTATATTAAATAAGAAATCAAGAATGCAAATCAAAGACAATTACCATGAGAAGTTTCTCTCATAAGTATAATCTGTATATAATCCATTCACTTTCTTAAATATTTCACATGAAAAGCTATTTCTCATATGAAGAGCATTTTCCCTCTTGAGCTAATTGTCTTTTTTAAAGTAAATCTTATGGTCTCACATATAGGTAGACTTAACTGAGGATTTCTTCTGAATGTCATACTGAGAGAGGTAGGGTATAATGGGGGAGGTGGTTTTGGAGTACCTATTTCTTGCTCATACCTAGGAGAAATGACTTTAGTTTTCCTCTGAAATATTGGGTCATTGTACAGTATTTGCTTCTCAATCTGTTACATCTCAGTGACACGAAACGTAGGAAGACCTGTAATATTTTTTTTTTGAGACAGGGTCTCACTTTGTAGTGCAGGCTGGCCCTGAGCTCACTATGTAGCCCAGGCAAGCCTCAAACTCAGCAATTCTCCTTTCTCTACCTGCCGAGGCTGGGATGACAGGCGTGAGCCACCACGCCCGGCAAGACCTGTAATTTTTACACAACTACTTGTATGGAATCACAGGAGACTGAATTAATTCTAGTCCAAGAATATGATAATTGATCCTGATAATGAGAATCTTAGAATTTCTCTTATTATTAATCCTTGGTATTAATAAGAAACACCCATGGAGAGTGATTATATATTTCACAAGCATTTTACTTATAAGTTTTAGAATCTTTTCATATTCAATGTATCAACTTGTTCAAATCATTTGTCTTCTTATAGTTATTACAATTTTTTGAATACATAAGAATGGAAATTGTATACATAATGGTTAAAGGGATGATTCAGTGCATGTATTATGTAAAGTTTAAATCAAGTTAACAGACTTATCTTCTCAAATGTTTATCATTTCTTCAGTGAACATATTAATCTTTTCTCAGTTTTTGAAATAGGTAGTGTAAAATTGTAGTCTATAGGGAACAATTTTTATGTGGCTGCCTGACTATCCAGCAGTGCAGCAGAACCTCTTTCTCCCACTGCACCTTCCTTTACTGCCATTCTTCTAGAAACTTCTATAAGGCCGTTGTGCTCAGATTCCACCGGCAGGGGGGACCCAGCAGCATCTTTCTTTCTACACCTGGCCGAATTCATTTAAGATACTGATCTTGACCTTTCTAAACGCTGCTTTCTCAAACATAGAGTGGATAATGGGGGGACTTCATAACAAATGGTGTTTCTCAAGTGGAAAATATTAACTGGAGCAGTAAATAAGTATCCCTGGGGAGAAGGCTCTAGCATTTACTCAGCTGTGTTAAGCCCTGGAAACTCACACACCTGTGTAGGTGCACGCACACACTCAGAGCACACACTCGGCCTTGCTCTGAGGTGAACGGCTGTAGTCAGACTCTGCTAACAATGCACATTCTCTGGAAACCATGCTTCCCTCCCAGGCTCCGCACTGCTAGCTGACCTTTATAATTGGGCTTTGTACTCTCCACATACTACCATAGCAGTACAACATTCTGTGTACCCTGTGCTTGTGAGTACCAGAAATTTGCGGGATTGAGACAGATAGGATCTAGTGCTTTTAATTATGATAAATATTCATGATTGATAACATGGCAATTATGAGTGCTATTATGTAATAGCTGAGATATTGCGGAGCACTTCCCTAAGGAATAGGCAGCAGAGCATTTCACCTATGCAACAGCCTGAGTCAGGCACCCTCCTACCCTCTCCCGGATGGTTCTTAAAGAAATGAAGTTAAGGTGACATTAGCCTTCAACCTCCAGCTAAACGAGTGAAAATCTCAACTTTCTGCTTGTTCCTCAAACAGCTGTCCTAATGGGGAAGTGATAAATTTATTGAAATTCTGCTTTCTTCATCAAAAATGAAGGTGATGGTCCAACCTGATTGATTATTATAAAGATTAAAGGAGAGAGTATTTGCAGAATATATTCATGTATGTCAGAGATTAGTTTCTTGAGAAGAATGAGATTTAAAGTTGCATCCATTTATTTCCTAGATAAGAAAACAAAATCCAGAAAAAGGCATGTGTTTGATTTTAAATTAGTAATGGTAGAAGTTCATTTAAGTCATGTTACAAGAATTGAAAAATTTTCTTTCCAACTTGAAATCATGAAATTCACTTGTGAACATATGAATAAGCATTGAAAAGCTTGATATGGAATTACTGTGATAAATTTTAATATATATATATATACATATATATACATATATATACATATATATATATATATTTTTTTTTTTTTTTTGCGGTGGGGACACAGGGTCTCACTTTGTAGTTCAGGCTGGCCCTGAGCTCACTATGGTGCCCAGGCAAGCCTTGAACTCAGCAGTCCTCCTGCCTTTCCCTCCCCGGTGCTGGGATTACAGGCGTGAGCCACCATGCCTGGCTCTAAATGTTATTTTAACAGGAAAGTATGTCAGTGCCCTGCTGTAGCCATAAATATTTTTCACTTTTGAATTCTCTTTCAGAAATATACTTTTATTTGTTAGATCTAGTCTGAATTTCCTAATCTCTTTTTGCCAACTGCGGTTATATGTCTCAATGTATAAACTAATGCAACTTCATGTGACCCATATTTGCTAATAAAGCATATTTTTCTAATGTTTTCAAAAGTCAATGGGTAGTTGTTAATATTTCACTAACTTTCATTGTATGTTTCTATAGCATACATGTAAAAAATGAAAGAAGTTACATAATCTTTCAACAAATAGTTTAAAACAGATGTTATCTATCACAACTTAAACACTCATATGTTAGGTGAGTAATCCTAAATACTCTTTCTATTCTATGATGTATACACTCAGATTAGTAATAATTTCCCAACTTTTGTTATTAGTCTATTAGAGACTGTTAAACAATTTATTAGTCTATTAAATAGACTGTTAGTCTATTTCCCAACTTTTGTTTTTCTAGAAACTAATAACAATTATTCCTAACAATATTTTGAAACAATATAAAATTTTCATTGCACCAAGATTTTATTTTTACAGAAATCAAAATTAGCATCCTAGTAAGTTATTAAAACTATTATTTTCTTATAGGAATGAGCCTAATCAGCTGGTTTACACACTTCTTCACTTCTGAAAATTTCATTCTACATTTGTTGGCAAGCTATGACTCTCCTAGTATGATTTTTCTTCTCAGTTTCAATGACTAGAATAGCTACAAAAGAATGTCTTTTTTTTTCTGCAGAATCCTCCCTAGGCCTGTTCTTTCTTTTCATTAAAGAGAAAAGTCACAGCTTTGGTTTGATTTAAATAACTTCATACCTAATGACTGAGTGATTTCCTGACTCACTGTATCTTGTGGTCAAACACCATGAACCACCTTACCATTGTAAACATCAGTGAATCAATGGCTTACAAAGAAGTTATAGTTAATATACTGTTGTAAAAATGTCCATTTTGGTGTTAGCTGTTTCTTTTTCATGTCCATACTCACCTTTACAGATACCATTAACTTAGAGACAAACAATAACCATTAGCAGAGTAATAATTAGTAGACCTGGGAAATTCTGGAACAGGCTCCTGGCTATATCAGCCAGTACTGGACAAACAATCACAATGTTAAGGTTGAAGAAAACCACACTGACAGGCAGACTGTTCCTGTCATAACTCACTGATTCTTGCAGTTCTGTCTTTTGTTTTTTAAGCTTTAAGCACAAAATAAAATTTATGTTTGATATTTCTGAGCTGTGATTGTGTAAACCACATTGCATATTTATCTATTTTTTAATTGAATTCTTTATTGTTACATTTTATATACAGTTCACAATCACACTCAACATTGGGGAATTTGTACCAGTATATGACACAAATTAATTCTCATTTTTGCCCATATCCCCACTCACCTGCAACCCCCCACCTCTTATATACATGTTATTTTTCTTTCCAAATCATACTTATTCTTTCCCATTACTTTCCCCTATCACATTCCTTTTGAATATTTACTGTTTTACAAAATCTATCATACATTCTAGAACTCATTTACATCTACAGGTTCTCATACCAGAGAAAAGATACAGTAATTTTACATATCTGTGATCTATTTATTTCACTTATTAGGTGTGGCCTCAAGATTATCCATTTGCACATAAATAAATGAAACTTGTCATTCTTTATGGCAGAGTATACTCCATTAACTGGGGACTGGATAAAGAAGATGTATTTTTGTTTGTTTGTTTGTTTTACTTATTTATCTATTTTTAATAAAAATGTACTTACACCCCCAGACATCTGAAAGTTTTAGGAAATCCTGCATTATTAGCAAACAGTGGTAACATGGCTGTACTGTAGCCTTGGTTGATGCATCTGAGAAATACACCACAGGGATCTTAAGAGAGTGGGGGAAATTTGATTAGATCCAACAAAACAAAGTATATTTCTGAGGGGAAGTTATAATTGAAAAAATTTCTCCAAGTTGTCTCTGGAGATTCTTTAGCTATATTGTACCCTACCATTATGATGTATTTCCAGTGATTCAAAGGTATTGCAGAGGCCACTGGGACAAAAGTCACAGTCTGACAGAGGATTAAATGATGTGCACAGAGGGCAGATCAAAGAAGAAATTATGGATGATGTATATTTGTGTTTTGGCATAATCCCTTGATATCAGAAATATCTGACGCTAATTGAGAATGGCTATGTGTCAGTTCTAGATCAAAATTATACAGTGTCTTTTTAAATCACCATTATCAGGCCAAAACTAATTATTTACACTTTACAGATGAGCCAAGAAAGCAGTAGATAGGGTGGCTAATCTTTCTTGATTACCTAGTAATACATGGGAGGCTGCAATTTAAATTGAGACCGTTGTCTTACTGTAACATGACCACTTGACACAAGAAGAAAGAGAAATGTGTGTGTGTGTGCATATCTCCATATAAATGAGTGTGTATATATATATAGTCATGAATACATATGTATATAGACATAAGTATTCATTATGCTATTAATACTTTTAGCCTACACTCGTCTCTGTGTATATCTCAATGTTTATCTGTTCTGTTAGGAATGTATTTGATTATTTGTATGTAAATTGATAGTGACTACTTCTACTCAAAGAGAAGAAAAGGGAACGCAAGCCATCAAACTGATACAGGAAGCCAAGGTGGAAACTTCAGGGAAGCGAATCAGGGTCCCATATTTCAGATGATCACTTTGAAAACAAATTTTTGCAATATTAGGGTTCCAGTTACTTTTCACAAACCATCAGAAAAAGGACAGGAAGCTTCATGGCTCTTTGTAGGTTAACCGCCCCTCCCTCTCAGGCCGCCATCTCTGCCTCCTTCCTGCCTGACACCCTCCAGGTCCTTTCTGAATGGTGCGTCCTGTGCGTGTCTTAGCAGCATCAGGGGGCTGCTAATGGATCGTTCTGTGTTGGCTTTGAAGTCCTTGAGAATGCTATGATCTTTTTCTCAGATATAACCCCCTTCCTACTGTCTCAAAAACTATTGATTGCTCCTTATTCCGTCTCTTAAGTCATACCTTTTAAAAATATTTTGACTTGTCTTCCTCACTAAATGGAAGCCCGAGTGTTCAGATGTCCCTAGTAGGGCATCGTGGGAATGAGTATATGAGAAATACTTTATGGATATGAATAAAAAATGACAACAATTATTCAGAGCTGTTAAAATTTTATTTGCCGACTTGATTAGAGAGCACTTTGGAAGAGCTTCAGCACTTAGGTAACAAGAGAGAAGTTGCTGCAGCAAGTTTGAAAAGAGTAATGAAGTTAAGTTTTGCCCAAAGAAAAACTGCCCAGGAAGCTCATTTTCTAGCTCTATTGCAGCATGCAGTGTAGGAGTATGAAAAGATACAAAGCTGCCTACCTGGTAACGACATTGAGTAACATTTTTGTTACAAGAAAAATTAAGGCCGATGTGTGAACTGTAAAACTGTCAAAGTTTCTGAAAACTCTTCAATGTTTAGTAATAATTTTTCTTCCAGTATTATTCATTTTAAAAGTTAATGATCTCAAAGTATTTACAGTATGGAGAACATCCTACAGTTTTCATAAAATAATTTGTCACTAGACTTACGTGCAAGTGCAAAATTCGTAACTTGACCCGTGACCGGATCTCCTTCCCCTCCTGTGGATCTCTGAGATGCTCACCCTTTGCTTCCGGTTTCCGGAATCAGCTTCACCAGCAGCTGCTTCAGGCCTCTGGTGCTCCCAGCCCCCTCTCTCTGGAAAGAACACTTTTGCTGTCCAGTTTGATCACTAAACTCCTACTCATTTTTTAATGACTATTTAAAATTTACTTCCTAAGGAACGTTTCCTTGGCTTCCCAATCTATAGTGATTAACATTCTCATTCTTACTTCTTAATAATTATTTATAATAATTTGTACTACCATGCATATCGGTTTCGTTGTATTTTTATTATCTGTTAATGATGCCTTCCCTAGACAAACAATCCAGATTACTTAAAATTTGCAGCCTGTTTATTTTTGAACTGTACTCATACAACATGGCTTTTTACAATTTTTTTTTCTACAGACAAAAATAGGGAAATCATGAACATAAAAAATCATGCTGTTTTTCTAGCTTGTGAAGTATCTCCCCAGAGCGAGTGTCTGAACTAAATTTCACAATGCTAGAAATAACTCCTTTTACTGGCTTTTCCCAGAAATTTTAAGAATCCAAATAGGAAAACAAAATGTTATCAATTTTTAGTCATGTACAAAAAACCAGAAAATTCCATCTACCATAATTTTCTATGTCAAATGATCATATGTTCATGTATTTATACCCATCACTGGGGACAATTAAGGGTATCAATGATCAACTTTTGAAAATGTTCAGTATTCAGTATTCTGCATATGTGTGTGTATGCACACACAAACACACACATGTATTTCAAAGGCTATCTCTGACCAACTGTACTGAATTACCCTTTTTAATAATTTCTTACCTATGTTTTTCAGATTTTAACCTCTCTTTAAATTAGAAAACACTTAGAATTGAGATACATTGAAATTTATGAATGCTTGACTTGAAAATTTCTAGTTATACCAAGAGATTATCAATGTTAAAGTTTTTTTGACCCAATGAAACACAGGCATACAAGTAAGGAAAAAACTGGACCTTTTAAACAAAAATGCAACATTGTTGCTGTGGGTACATTAGATACATCTTCTTTTTCATTTGTCATGTCTGGTAGATTTTCAGTGGTCTGATAAAGGCAGACCATTTGGTAGACAGTTAAAGCCCAAATCCCAACACCATGGCATCAGGATTCCAGTAAACTTTGAAAATAAGTTCAGTAAGAACCATGCAATAAGAACTTTCAGAGTTCCAAATTTGCAAACGTAATCATCAGCACTGTTTCACGTCAGTGTCTTGACTGCTCTGTACAGAAAAGAGAAGATGATGTTATCCCTGCCTCTAATGATACACCAAGTTGACTCTATTACATTTGGTAGCTGCAGTTCTTATTAGATGTGAAGTCAGAAACCTTAACATCTACCTATGGGTAAGCTACGTTGATGGCATAGAGAAGTAATGTGTTATATGCAGACTTTGAAAGCTGGAGTTTTCGTCGCCGTAACCGTTTCTGATGAAGGCTTCATGTTCTAGTGGAGAGTGCACATCTCTCCGACGGTGGCACGTGCACCTTGCACTTGTCCGTGCTCACGCAAGGAGTGGCCCCGGTAGCACTGTGAATTGATGGGTGCCAGCCTGTGTAACTCCAGGTTTTCATCAGGACAGTGACCTGCTCGACCGGCGGAAACACTGCTTCACCGTGCAGTCGGAGGCAGGCGAGGACCTCTACTTCTCCGTCGAGCTCGAGAGTGACCTGGCCCAGTGGGAAAGAGCCTTCCAAACGGCCACTTTTCTAGAAGTGGAACGGATACAGGTGAGAACCTGTGGGATCAAAATCCTTGCTTTTCAGGGATATGTAATTAATCTCCTAGGACTCTAGAAAATGCCAAAAAGTACAGAAGTTGCTCAGCATTACCAAAGGAATAATAAGAAAGATCAGAATGACATTTTAATATTCCCACAATTTTATCTTTCTAGGTTATTCCCTAGGACCCATCAAAATACATTTCTCACTTTAACTGTAGTTAGACATTATTCTAACTTGAATCTGACAAACTGACACAATTATTCAGTAAATATTTACTGCATTATATTTTTCATAAAACCTTCAGTTTCTACAATTCAAGAGAGTACAAAAGAGGAGCCAGAAGTGTTCTGTAGCTGACCTATGACAGATGTGAAGGCTAGGGTTACAATTAGAGGAGGAATGCAGAAATCTCCAAGTTAAATTTTCACTTCTACCTGACTTTTCTAGTAACTCTACTTTTGTTTTCATATATCTAAAATCATGAAACAGCTGAAAATATTTTTCATAATTTACCTGTATATAACTTCGTTTTTTCTTTTTTGGAAACCAGGTCTTGCTTTGTAGTTCAGGCTGGCCCTGAATTCTCAGCAATCCTCCTGCCTCTGCCTTCCGAATGCTGGGATTGCAGGCATGAGCCACCACACCCAGCATTGTGATATGTGGTACCCGGGATTGAACTCACGACTTTGCGCTTGCCAATTAGATGCTGGAACCACTGAGTTAAATGGCTCTAGCTATATATAACTATTAACATAAATATTTTAATGTCAAACTGGCAAAATAAAAAGAAATAAACATTGTTTATTCTGTGTCTATATCTAAAACCATTTTTAAAACTAATTATACTTTAATGGAACAAGAGTTGAAATTTTGTTATTTATATTTTTTACGTTTTTCCACTTACATTTTCTAGAAAATTCCACTTCACTCAGAAATAACTGCATAACAAATTCTGCTCACAGGTCAAAATTTTTTATAAGTAAAAAATTTCCTTGTCTAGAAATTGGGGAAGAAGTTTTGGTGTTGCTTTGTATGTTAATTACTTTTCTGGCATTCTGGACTTTGAATTCTCTAAGATGTAGTTTAGAAAACCTCTTTGAATTATGTTGTTACTATTGCTCAGGTCAGTTTAAAAGGCATATCAAAAGTGAAAAGTAAAATATTTAATTTTTAACTCTTAGTTTTTCTATACATTTTATAACTTCTGTTTGTGTATTGTGCTGAAATTAGCAATCATTGCCTGAAAACTTTTGTAGAGTGATTTTCAGTATTCAAATTTTGAATATATTTACATGAAGAATTGTTTTACCTTTGTATTACTGATATTTCCCTCGTGTTAAATTTAGTTATAAAATAAAATGGAATTCAAGTTGTTTTGGAAAATAGGGAGTAAGGAAGAAAATTCATAAAACTGATAAGATTTCATTCATAAATAAATTTACTTCTTGCTTTGAAATTTTAGCTATTAATAAAACTAACATTTTCTGGCTTCTAATCTTTTTAAAACACATTTTCATATTGTTTCCTGTGATATGTTCCATATTGTCAAGTTAACACTTTAAATAAAAATACTGCAAATACTAAAACTATAAAATGAAAATTTATATAATTAAATTTTACATTTCAGTGGTATTAAACTAATAATAACAGATATGACTCAGGATATGTTTAGTGACTTTGATAATTTCCTCAGAATAAATGAATAGTTCTTACAAATGGCAGGTTTTATAGCCATACATTAATTAGAATTAGTTTGCCTTTTAAAAATGGTTTTTATAGAAAATATACATTACTTTCAAAATTTATTTTATACAGTTTATGTCATTTTGAAATAATGTTATAAATATTTGTTCTGGTTAAATGTATTTAACCATCCAAACAGCATACAGAGAATTATCAAGAAGATCATATACCCTGACCAAGTTGGATTCATCCCAGGGATGGAAGGATGGTTCAACATATGTAAATCAATAAGCATAATTCACTGTAGCAATAGACTCAAGGACAAAAATCATATGGTCATCTCAATAGATGCAGAGAAATACTTTGTCAAAATCCAACACCCATTCATGATCAGGATAGATGGACTTTATCTCAACCTAATGAAAGCTATTTATGAGAAACCAACAGCCAGCATCATCCTAAATAGTCAAAAACTGAAACCTTTCACACTGTGAACAGGAGCAAGACAAGGATGTCCACTGTACTGCTCCTATTCAATATAGTGCTAGAAACATTAACCACAGGAATTAGACAAGAGAAAGGAATGAAAGGAATAAAGATAAGAAAAGAAGTTAAACTGTCATTATTTGCTGATGACATCATAAAAATGTTATTCTAAAAGTTTTATAGGGCCAAAGGGTTAGCTCAGTGGTTCCGGCGCCTGCCTTGCAAGCGCAAGGACCTGAGTTCGATCCCCGGTCACCACATATAATGCTGGGCATGGTGGCTCACACCTGTAATCCTAGCACTCGGGAGGCAGAGACAGGAGGATTGCTGAGTTCGCAGCGGCTTGCCTGGGCACCATGGTGAGCTCAGGGCCAACCTGAACTACAAAGCGAGACCCTGTCTCCAAAAAAGCAAAAAAAAAAAAAAAAAAGTTTTA
>PVIC010000427.1:0-38207 GCA_004025085.1 Thryonomys swinderianus
AGGCAAGTTTGGAACTCAGCAATCCTCCTGTCTCTGCCTCCCGAGTGCTGGGATTACAGGTGTGAGCCACCATGCCTGGCACTGTGGTATGTGGTATTGATTGTTGGTGGGCATGAGTCTCCACGCCCAGCATTGTATGTGGTTACTGGGGATCGAACTCAGGACCTTGCGCTTGTGAGGCAGGCACCGGAACCACTGAGCTAACCCTCCGGCCTGGGACAACATATTTTTAATAAGCCACTGGTGGCTCACATTTCTTCAGAAAACCGTGGATTTGAAGACTTCAATTTTAGTAATTTTCCATCTCCTTGTGACAGCACTTTTGAAGTTGAATCTATTTGACTGCTCACTATGTCAAACTGTAGAATTTATTTCATTAGAATGTTTTCTCTGAACACCTCAGGTATGAGTATGCAAGATGTTGGCTTCACTGCATCCTGTATTTTAGATGCCATCCTTTGGTGATAGAATGACTAAAATGTGGTGTTCTCTTTGTCTACTTGCAATGGGTCTTTGAAATAAGAATGATGAGAAAGAGGAAGAAAAGAAACAGTTGGTCACATCTCTGTCTTCATTGGCTGGATTCATTCTGGTTGTGGAAGAGCAGCTGGGTCCCCTAGATGGGATTTTTAGTCAGGGTGATTGAAACTGCATTGAAAGAGAATTTGTAGCACATAACGTACCCAAGGACTTCCCGGCTGGCCTTGGAAGCTAATGCACTTCCTGTTAGTAAAGTTAATCTGCCAGATACTGCAGAATAGAGATTCTATAGGGATTAAAGCATGAATAAGAAGTGAAGTTAGATAACTGGAAGTTTCCTTACAACCGTGAGTTGCTGTAAACCTTACGAAGGTCATGTATAAACTAGTTCTAGGTTACTCTCCAAGTGTCCAAGGCTGAAGTAAGACTAAACTGTATTTGCTTGATTGATTATTAAAACCAAACACAGACACACACACTCACACACTACCAGCGCACATATACACACAAATGATAAATGCTGGGGTAGTTTTGGATTTCCTTTGAAGTTTATTATTTGCAGGTGTAGGAGCTCTTATGTTCTGGTTTGTCATGTTTCTAGAAGCGAAGCTCTCTTAACTGTCTTTGATGAGCTGATGTTTTTACATTGTGTCTGCTGTGAATTTAGAAAGCCCTGCAAATTTACTCCTGTAAAGGCCAGAAGATCACTGGATACAATAAATTGAGTTTTCTCCTGGTAGTTGTAGTCTTGCTCCTTGTCTAGGATCTGCCTTCAGAGGTCTGTTTCTGGAAGAAGATGGAAAGTCATAACATTTTGTGAAAATTAAGCAAAGGGGTTTTCTAGTCATTAATCAATAATATATATTTAAAGTCACATGAAAAGTGTGTTGCCTATGACCTGAATTTTTATTCCTGAATAAGTTAGAGATTTAAGTAGGTGATCAAGGCTATTGTACCCCAAATCCCCTAAAACCAAATATCATATATCTGATGTGGGTTTTGATGTCATTAAGAAAAGAAATGGTAGTAACTGAACATTGTCAGCTCTGCCCCCTTTTTCTTGGTCTCTTGGTCCTTTTCTATTATCTTGAAAGATAGAAAATTTAACTTTTTCCCTTTGATCGTCAATGATTGTAAATTTTAATCTATTTAGGATGGGTTGTTTTAGTTCCTGCTTTATTTTCCTGGACGTTTTGCTTTAACTGCTCAGGTTCCCAAGAATCAAAATTGAGGCCAGATGTGTGCCAGCACCCAGAAACCCTAACTGGCCTCTTACTCTCCTTCCCCACATATTAAAGCAAGAAGAGAATTGGGGCCCCAGGCCCCTGGGCATGTTCTTCTATATTTTTTGCCTGTTATCCTCCGGTAAATTTTTAAAAAATATCTGTACTTTTGTTCTGTGTATTAAAATTCTGCCATTTAAAGGCATTGCTTTCTCATGACTTTGTAAGTCTTTGCATTGCATATAAATCTTTGGACCCACTGCACGTTCGTTTTCAAATACATCAGGTAGAGCCCTTGCCTGACATATGTGAGAACACAAGTTCTATCTCCAGAACTGCCAAAGAAAGTAATTTATATACAATGGAAACTATTGTAAAATATAAAAGACAAAAAAGAACTAAAATACTTCCACTCAAACACAAAACATTGTCAATTCTGTACAATGTATTCTTATGTCTATACACCTATACATTTTAAAAATGAAAAAGACATGAGTATATATTGCTCTGTATGTATGTGCATTTATATTTACGATAATGAAACATTTTGTGTCAATAAAAGTATAAAACTTGATATGGATTTTAAAAAACATTTGATTTTTCTGTTTTTGGAAGCTGAGGCTTTATGTGTCCTTTCTTTATTCCTCTTGATTTTCTGGTTCAGGATCTTCATTTAGATGTTTACAAGACTTTCTCACTATTCTTCCTGCCTCTCAACCTCACTTTTGAATTTCTTCTCTGTGTTCCCATTCTGTCCTATAAAACTTCTTTCTTTCTTTCTTTCTTTCTTTCTTTCTTTCTTTCTTTCTTTCTTTCTTTCTTTCTTTCTTTCTTTCTTTCTTTCTTTCTTTCTTTCTTTCCTTTTTTCTCTCTCCTTTTATCCTTTCTCTCTCTCTCTCTCTCTCTCTCTCTCTCTCTCTCTCTCTCTCTCTCTCTCTCTCTCTTTCGCTTCTCACTACAGATATGCACCATCATGCCCAGTATAATTTCTTGTATCAGTGGTATGGCTTACTAATTATCTTTATGTTTTACTTTGTTTGGTGTGTTATTCACCCATTGAGTTTCTAATATGAACATTGCATTTTTCATTTTTAGAAACTCTTTAGTTTTTAAAATGCTGTTTGAGATTTAAAAATGTATTACATTTCATGATGTTTTCAACCCATGTCTATGTCAGTTGAAATGCTCAGGTTGAGTTTTTTTTTTTTTGAGACAGGGTCTCGCTTTGTAGTTCAGTCTGGCTCTGAGCTCGCTATGTAGCCCAGGCAAACTATGAACTCAGCAATCCTCCTGTCTCTGCCTCATGAGTGCTGGGATTACAGGCTTGAGCCACCACGCCCGGCACTGTGGTGTGAGGTATTGATTGTTGGTGGGCATGTCTCCATGCCCAGCATTGTATGTGGTTACCGGGGGTCGAACTCAGGACCTTGCGCTTGCAAGGCAGGTGCCAGAACCACTGAGCTAACCCTCCAGCCCCCAGGTTGAGATTTTTAATGTCTCTCTCTCTCTCTCTCTCTCTCTCTCTCTCTCTCTCTATATATATATATATATATATATATATATATATATATATATATATATATGGTATGAGTTCAAGACCTTGATTTATTGATGATATCTAGACAAATTTTAAGGGGAGACTTGTTCTTATCACTTTTCTTATCATCTTCTTATGTGACACAGGTCAGTACTTTCCTCCTAGCTTACCTGTTGACATCTCATCTTGTAGAGATCTTTGATCTGACTTCTACTTTCCTTCTCATATCCAAAACTTTAGTTTCCTGGAACTGGGATATTACCATTGGCCAATCCAGTATTCTTCCCACCATTGCTTTCTTGACATAGTTTGCTTCTTGGGAGATTCATTACTTTTGCCAACTTAGTCAAAAATTTGCAAAGTTAGGAAGTGTGTGTGTGTGTGTGTGTTTGTATTGCATACTTGCACCCAGTTGTTTTAGATGCTTTTGTGCTGGAGTGGTTTGCAGGGATGTTTTGTCCTTAATATTCCTGGAAAAGAAGTCTACAGTGTGACCTTCTAAAGAGCAGGACGTATTTCCACTTTTGAATATATTACTTACTCAAGTATTGCCCTTCTTTGGAATTTAAAAGTTGTTTGCAATTTCACTATTATAAATAGATTTGCAGTGGATCCCTCATATAGATATGCTCTCATAAATTCCTGTTTATCTCTCTACAGTAAATAGCTTCAAGCAGAGTTGCTGGGTCAAAGGGTAGGCTTATCTTGTTTTTCTTTTTGTTGTTCTTGTTACTTGTTTTTTTTTAAGGATTCTGGGAATTGAATGAGGACCTTCACAGTAATCGACATCAAATCAAACCATCCCTTTTCAAATGTTTTACTTTGAAACAGGATCTTATAAATTGGTGAATTGCCCAGGAAAAGCTATAACGTATTGATCCCCCTGCCTCTTTTTTGCAAATGCAGGGATAGTAGATGTGCCTTATCACACCTGGATCTTGACTGGTTTTTTGATAGCTATTGCTATAGTCACCCTGAAGAAACAGGATGTTTGTGCTGCCCTGTGACTCTCAATTACAGTACACAAAAGTAGACCGATTTTCTAACAGGTACTATACATTTACCAAAACAAAAGAGAATATACTGAAAGAAATGACCTTCTATTGTTAAAAGCTGTGTTTCTGTGATCAAAGAGTCAGTTAAAATTTTTCTTTTGTTCACTGACCATTTTTATTTCCCTTATAAATTTTATGTTCATGTTTAGTATTTTTCTAGAGGAGGCTCATTCTTAGATTTCTTTTTGTTTGTTATCAAATAATATGTTTTTTGTTTTTAAAACTTAAGATGTGAACATTTTATCATGTGATAAAAAACATTTTTCCATTTGTGCATTGTTTTCTTGATATGTGAAGTGTTAAATGTTGAAGTAGTGACCTTTATCAGTCTTTTATGATTTTTGCTTTTACCTCATGCTAAAATAATCCCTTTCATCCAAAGATTATATAAGTGTTCCTTAATGTTTTCCGTCTGATCTCTTATGAGTTTATTTTTGTATCTAATCATAAAAAGTTCATGTGATATAAAGATTTTATCTCACGGTACAGCACTGTGAATTTATTTGAGTTGAATGACTGAGTCCCTCTTTGGAGGGATGACTTGAATAAAGCCAGATTATTTGGGGATTTTGGTGTGTGTGTGTTTGTTGAGCTTGTTACCTTTTGAAAGTAGAATATCATGACACGGAGTGGGTAATGTAGATGTTATACAGACAACACTGAACTCCATGATGAAAATGCAGGAAGAAAATAAATGAATCAAGGGATGTCCTAGGAAATTGGCCTAACTGCAATGCTTAAGCTTTTTAAAATTAATGTATGTGTGTAATATATAATAAATACATTTATCTTGGAGAATTGGTATCTATACACATATCACATCTTGATCTTTTTGGAGTTGTCTTCCAACCTACAAGTATGCGTTTCTTTTTCTTCCTGACGCCTTTGGGAAGAATGTATGGGATTCATTCGGAAGGCTCTCACAATATCAGGATTTGCTGTAACTTGAGAAAGCAAGGGACATTGTCACCAGCACTTTGTGTCTTGTGTGGTGTGTCCTTTTGTATGCAGGAATGAGTGAACATTCACTGGCCAGGAGATAGTTAAGTTGTGTTCAGATACTCTTACTTCGGGGTAAGCCAATTGTCTAGTTTGTTTCTTATTCTCATAAGTCTTGTGTCTTCATTCCTACTTTCATTATTCAACAAGTTTTGATTGAGAATTATTGATATGCCAGGTGAAAAGTGAGATAAAAAATAATTACGGTGCCGAATTTATCCTCAAGGAGCTCAAAGTCCAGCATTGCTTCATAAATGAATAAAGGTTAGCATGATGAATGTTATCACTTATGTACAGAGTGCAGAGGTGGTGCCACGTAAGCATACACAACCAGTGCTTGATGGGCATGAATGTGAGACTGATGAAAAGGAGACTTCTGAGACTTAAGCTGTGTTTTGGAAGAGTTCATTTTGTGTCTTGGAAGAGATTCACTTTGCAATCGCATTTCAGTCACTGAAAAGACCATATGAGACATGAAACAGCATAATGTTTTCTAGGAACTCTGGGTAGTTTTGTAGATGAATAATAGGAAAATGCGCTAATGGTTGAGGCAGAGGGCAGCTCAGGGGAGGTCTTCAAGATTAGAAAGCCTTAAGATTCTGAAGTTTGCCTCCTTATTTTTTAACAATAGAAATGATTTTCACAGTTTGGTTAGATGGTCATGAGAGGTTAAACTAGAAAAGGACAGAAAAGTGAAATAAGATTAGAGATAGGGACCTTTGCAGTTGTTCAAGGGAAGTGACCTGAACTAAGTACCTGATAATAGGGGTTGAAGAAAAGATAAGAGATTGGAATCATTGAAAAGTGTAAGCCGCAGGATTTAAAGATATATTCAGTATAGAAAAATAACAAATTGGATTTGAGATGCCTTTAAATTTGAGGTCTTTAACTGCTATACTGGTAAGGTGGAGTATGTTTTGAAATGGAGAGGCATATTTAAGAATCATCAACCTATAAGTGCCTGTGGAATTCAGTGCCAAGGTTAAGACTGGCCTAGTGACAGTAATCGGAAATAGCATAGAAAAGATGAAGCGAAGAACTGAGGGGTGGGCCAGTCTTTCTCAGTCATTGGAGAAAGAGGATCCCACAATGATATTTGAGAAAGAGCTGTAAGAGAGTTGGATAAAAATCAAGAGTATGTGTTGTCACAGATGTGTAAATATTATATCTGTTCTCTGGCATGGGAAATTGTAGATGTTAATAAGTTCTAGAATGTATGATGGATATTGTGAAATAGAAAATATGCAAAGAGAAATATGGCGGAGGAGTGAGTAATGAGGGATAAAGAAAAAATGTGATGACAGTAAAAAAAGGGAAACAAAGCTTATGTATTTAGGAGGTGGGGGTTGTAGGATGGGTAGGGGAACAGGAAAAAATGAGAATTAAATTGCGTCATATACTGGTACAAATTCCCAATATTGAGTGTGATCACAATATGTATATACAATGTACCAATAAAGATAAAAATTTTAAAAAATAAAGAGTATATGGTGTCATGAGTAGGACAGTGTAAAAAGAGAATGGTCAGTGATGTCCAGTGCCACTAACAGGCCGAGTGAAATAAAGACAAAGAAATGTCTTCGTTACAAATGAAAGTGATCTTTTTCTCAAAGCTTTCAAGAGCATATATATTTAGTAAGGATGCAAAAAGAATAAGCATAGTTTCTTCAATATTCTTAGCTCATAGAGGATAAGGGCAGTGGATAGGGAAGAAGGGAAGAAAAAGAAATTGAGATTAAGGGAGTAGTTTTCTTTTTTTCACCGGAAAAAAAGGAAAGCATGTTTATAGTCTGAAGGTCGAAAATGAGGGGAAAATAAAGCTGAAGTCATGGAAGAGAGAGAAATTAAATGAGGCAGACTGTAGTTCCAGACTACACAGTGGCCAACTGGGGACTAGGATGGATGGGAGAAATGTTTTACAAAGCCAGTGTTGGCCAGAACTGGTGGCTTTTACTACAATGGGAAGAACCAGGTTTTTGAGACAAGTTATTTTACACATCTTTATGGCCGCAAAGAATTATGACACTACTGATAGTATGTAGAGGTGATTATATCCTCAAAGAATAATTAGTTGGATGTTTTCTTTTAAGCCTGAATTGTTGGGATAAACTAAAATAGTAAATGTACATCTGATATTACTAACAGTATATGAAAAGTACATGTCTGTGGTCAAAGGTGATATAAAATTGCTTTGAGTTATTACTACTCAGCTTAGTTTTTCTTTCCATTAAACATGAGATACTGTCAGAAGTTTCAGGAGAGAGTTCCTGAGGCAAGGGATCCAGTGTCTCACCTTCCCTATCACGGGACTAGTTGGGTTTCATAATCCAGATCTGTGGTCTGGTGTTGCTGGGAAAGGAGTCTTCTAACCCTGTGATGCTGCCCTGGCACTTAGGTGAATGTGCTCATTCTGTGTTTGCTGTTGCTGTGTTTAGTCTCTGAATCCCAGATTGCAGCTCACCTTACACCACTCTTCTTCTTCCAAACAGAAGGAGACTTTCCAGCCAAGTAGGAAAACTCTTCTAGCACCGATGATGGGCTTCTCTTTTGGCTTGTCATTTATTCTATGAGGCAGCTACCTGAAGAACACCCTAAGGATGGGTCCCAGGATGACTCAGTGCCACTCTGATGGTTTCATTCCTGCTGTCCTTCAGCTGTGGTGTGAAGATGCACCTGCATTCTCTTTTCCCTTGGAGCATTCCTGCTTGTCCACTAAGTTCCAGGGATTGGGCTGGCATGGCTGTAAGCCTTCCGTCTGTGTGAGTCTGAATCTCAGTGGTTTAAATTCTTTGCTGTTGACTCCCCAGGACCAAGGGAATTCCCAGAGTTGCTCATGCATGTGTACGGATTAGGGTTCTTGGATGCAACTCTTTATTTTAGAGAGAAGTCACTCATCTTTCACACTTCAGATTTTGGGTGGACTCATGTTTTGGAGCCTGACCTGCTTTTTTTTTTGGTATAGGGGATTAAACTCAGGACCTTGTGCTTGTAAGACAGGCCCTGGAACCACCAAACTAAAACTCTGGTCCCTGACCTATTTTTATGGATAGCTATAATCACTTTATTATAGTAACTTTATCAGGAAATATCTCAGCATTATTTATGGTTTTAAATCACTTTGGTTAGGATGAAGGTAATATCCACCCGCCTAACTCAAAAAGTGACAGACCTTGCAGGATGTTCTTCCCTAGTATTAGTTCACATTGTGTGACTATTTTCCTGATTGCATTCATTCATTCATTTATTTATTTTGTGGTATCAGGGATCACACTGGGGTCCTTGTGCTTGTAAGGTAGGTACAGTACCACTGAACTAAATCCTTGGCCCAATTCCCCAGTTGCAAAGATAAATTTTTTTCAGAAATCTGTTCTCATATTGGGTCTTTTGTTTTGTTTTTAAGTGTGTGTGATGATGAACTTCAGCACTTTATGAATATAGTCTGATAAAATTAAATTGTTATTTTGCCCTGAGATTCCTAACATATATACATGTTTCTGAGACATTATTTTGAGTGCAGATTAGGAGTTTAGAAGTGAGTTAAAAAATTGTTTTCCCAAGGGAATTGGTTTTGTAAAGAAAGTGTCATAGATAATTATAATAATTTTTAAATGAAAATTAAACTTTTCTTGTGGTAGTTTTTATTTTAATAATGGCCATATTTAAATTGCCTCTCGAATTCAATCCTCCTGACATAGTTGTTTTTATTGTTGTGAGTCAGCTGAAATATCAGTGCTATTATAAAGTGAGCCACAAACCTAAAAGAAATTTGACTGAATTTTTTAAAAACACTCATATTCTCATTTAAAGTATGTAATTTCCAAACAAGTTTAGTGTATATTAAAAGTTGATGGCTATATTTGTGAGTTTTTATGTGCTTCCATTGGAAGGATTTTAGCCATCTGTTCATATGTTCTTTGAATATTGCGTGTCTTATTTTTAAAACAGTATTCTGAGTGGGGTTTTTAATCTGTCTGCTAAATCAGGAACTTTCCAGGGGTTTCTTTGGAAGTGGCAGGAGGCCAGTGGTTAGTTTTATTCAGGTTGTCAGAGATCTTCAAGTATGGTCAATTTTTTACTTCTTGTTTCTGTATCATTTTAGGAATTAATATGCAGGCTGTGCTACCTAGGATTTTAAACACAGCATGAGAATGGAAAAGGGCCAGAAATGAATCTAAAACAAAGGAAGAGACTAGACATGACCTTGATGTTTTCCTAAGCCAGTTGATCACATTTAGGTTTATAACCCATTTGGATGTTGCTTCTGTGCATGATGCAATGTTGGGGTCAGATTATGTACATTTTCATTTTTGCCTGAAAATCGTTTTAGTATATTCTTGTTATGTCTCCAATATAGTGCCATGTCTGGTTCTTTGTTGAGACTCTACCTAGTCCTAAACAAATACCACATCACCTTCATTCCATGGCTTTTACATAAGCCTTGCTTTCTGGCAGCTCGAGTCCTCTCCTTCTGTTCTGTTTATTTGTCTTGGCTATTTTGGGTTCTTAACCTTTCCATTTGAATTTAGGTTTGTCTATAGACTCTTTCAGATGTTGAATACAGATAATTATTTTGATCACAAAGAAGAACAGGTTTGACTCTTCCTTTCCATTCCTTTTATGTTACTTGTTGTTGTCAATCTTAATAAATGAATGAATTAGTCTATCCAGACTGTGTTGAATAACAGGGTGAATAGTGAGATTCTTCTTCTTACTGACATGAATAAAAATACTTCTTTTAAGAAACTTATTCTTTTTAAAGGAATTCCCATGTTTGTTTCTAATATATTTTTAAGGTTTTTTATTTTTCCTATTTTTTATTTGTACGTGTTTGTATAACACTCCTTGTTGGGAATCCATACATGTGCATAATGCATTTTAATTCCTTTATTTCATCCTCTTTTCCTTCCCTCCTTCCACTTCCATCTTTTTGCTCTTCCCTCTTTTGCATTTATAAAGAAATCAAATAATACCAAATGGTGTCCTGGCTGTGGGGGGAAAAAGGGACCCTTCTGCACTGTTAGGAATATAAACTAGCACAACCACTTTGGAAATCAGTATGGAGTCCTCAGAAATCTGAAACGAGGGGCCTGGGGTTTAGCTGAGTGGTTCTGAGGTCCTGAGTTTGATCCCTGGTACTGGAAAGAAACAAAAACAAACTGAAACCAGAAACTTCATTTGACCCAGCTATTCTCCTTTTAGGTACTTTCCTGAAAGAGTTGAAGACATCATATTATAAGACATGAGCATACCCATGTTCATAATAGCTAAATCTTGTATGTACCCTGTATGTCCAAAACCAGGTAAATGGGAAAATAAAATATGTTCTTTACAAACAATAAAGTGTGTATTCTGTCCTTAAAAAAGATAAACGAGTCATTTATAAGAAAATAGGTACAGCTTGAGACCATAATGTTAAATAAATCAGACAGACAAGTTTAAATATCACATGGTTTCTTGTATATCAGAAATCAATCCAAAGCATAAATAAAAGATAGGTAATAGAGCAGGGAGGTTGGTCTTTCTCCAAGGGTGAGGAGATCAAGAGATGGAAGGAGAAGGGAGGAGGAGAGAGAAAAAAGGAATTAAATGTGTTACGTACACGTACCAACTCCATACAATGAATGGTTTAAACATGTTAGAAAAGTAGAAAGCACACAATAAACGGAGTTAATCATGAGTTTACAGTAATTGTCTTAATGTTCACGTTGTTTTAGGTGCATTTTGTTAGATTTAATTCTGACTCCAAAAACAAAAGAACTCTGGAGACTACATTTTGTAGGATGATAATACCTCCACTTTAATTGAAATATAGATTAGAAAAGCCTTCTTTCACATCACATTTTTGTAGATCATATTTTAGTGCTGTTTAATAGAAACTTGTGATAGTAGAAATGTCCTATTTTTGCATTTCCCTTTTTAATTTTTCCTTCCTATTTCACATTCTGTTATACATTTGATCCTCATTTACATTTGCAGTTTCCTATGTGAGAGGAACTATCCAGTATTTATGCATGCATATCTCTTTGATATCCCCTGCCCTTGAGGAAGAACCAATATAGCAAAAATGGCCTTACTTCCAGACCTGCTATATAGATTCTATATAGAAATCTTAATTGAAATTCCAATCACATAGTTCACAGAACTAGGTAAAACAATTCAAAAGTTCATTTGGAACCAGAAGAGACTTAGAATAGCAAAAGCAATTCTAGGCAACAAAGACATGGCGAGGGTATCACAATCCTCACCTTGAAAGCGTATTATAGCGTGGTACTGGCAAGAAACAGACCTGAGGATCAGCGGAACAGACTAGAAGATGCAGAAACAACTTCAGATAGTATCTTGATTTCAGGCCTTCATTCTTCAGAACTGTGAGAAATAAATGTTAAGGCCACAGTGTCGGTGGTAATGTGTCAGAGCAGCTCACAGTGACTCACACAAGCAGTCAGCCATTAGATTCTTTGCAAAAGCAGAGCGGCACAGCCTCTCTCTTGGCTGTACTCTTTGGGCCTGTGTTCTCTTAAATGTGACAGAGTGAGGCGGCTTTGACTCTCTTAACTTCTAGGGGTTATTTTTCAGTAACCAAGGCACTCGGTGAACACTGATTGCTTTTAATTCAGATTCCTGTGCCCTGTGGATATTATTCCAACTTCTTATAAATGGCTGGGCACTATTTTTGGTTTCAAAGCTATTTTGAATTTTTGTCTTTTTGCTTGACTTTACCTGTATTTTAAGTGGCAGTTGCTTTGGGACATTTGGAGAATTGGGGCTGATGTCATCTTTATTTAAAAATCAGTTTATGTTCCTTTGCAGGATTTGCTAATTTAACCATAGCTTTTAATTCTCATGAAACATCTCTGGGTGGAATTGATCTCATAGATTTTAGATTTTAATGTTTCCTAAGAGGTTTGATACAGTCATCCAGAGAATACTGTAGTATGTAGAACTTATCTTTTGAACAGATATAATTCTCTTTGTAAGTGATATAAAGCCCACTTGTGTCCATAACTCTTGCCTTCTTTTAAAACTATATTTTAATAACTAATAAACATCTCTGTAAATTAGGTAGTGCCTTTCTAGTTGAGCTACGATATAAGCTTATGCTCATGAGCAGAACACAAATGTAGGGAGTCTCAGACTTGTTGGCCCATTCTTTTCTTAAAGGAGAGCTTGCTGTTGACTTTGTCCAACTAAAGCTGTTGCTCTTGGCCGTACCCTCTATCGTTCAGATGGATGGCATTGAATAGCTTCATTCTACAGGTCAATTCATGTAAAGATGTGGTAGTTACATTTTGCAGCTGCTTTATTCTTGCAGAAACACATTGTGATGAAATACTTTTCAAAAACATGTTCTTAGGTGGTTCATTGAGTATGTATATGTGATTTTTCAAAGTCCAGGATTTTTAAGTGATAAGAGTGGTCTTGGGTCTGTTCTTCACTGGTTTGTAGTTTTAGTCGGTCTTTGTTGCATAGTTGAGATTGCTGCCAGTCCTTCTAATTGAACAGGTGAAATGGCTTTCTATTTGATTAAAACACAATTTATTTTGGATTTTAAAAGAAAATGTTACCCTTTTTTGATGAGTGTCAAAAACACATGGAACTATTTTAAGTTGATAACTCTAAATACTTCAGACACAGCAAAGACTTCAGTCTTGAATTGTCTACTTTCTTAGTGTATCAAAAGCTATTTGAGGTCACTGATAGATATATTAGTAGTTTTTCTCAAATTTTGGCTCCAGGACCAGAATCACTGAGAACTTGTTAATAAATACAGGTTCTGGGCCGGAGAGTTAGCTCAGTGGTTCTGGTGCCTGCCTGGCAAGCACAAGGCCCTGAGTTCGATCCCCAGTAACCACATACAATGCTGGGTGTGGTAACTCATGCCCACCAGCAATCAATACCACATACCACAGTGCCGGGCATGGTGGCTCACGCCTGTAATCCCAGCACTCAAGAGGCAGAGACAGGAGGATTGCTGAGTTCAAGGCTTGCCTGGGCTACATAGTGAACTCAGGGCCAGCCTGAACTATGAAGCAAGACCCTGTCTCAAAAAAAAAAAATAAAAAAAAAATAAATACATACATACATCCAGGTTCCTGGGCCTACCACAGACTTACTGGGTCAGAACCTCATGGGACAAGGCCTAGACATCTGTGTTAGAAATCCCTCTAGTGAATTCTGGCATTTGAGGATCACTAGTCTAAGGCAGCAGTTACTACACTGATTCCAACCTAGACCCACTTTGAACCATTGTAAAAATTCAGATCCTTGGTTCTCATTGGCTTGGGCATAGCCCAAGAAATCAGCGGTTTTATGTTTTCTGGTATAGCTTACTGTACTCTCACCTTGTGTCCTGTTTAATTACTCAGTAGCTAAGTGTAGAATCTAAGAATCATTTATTCTCATATTGGTATCTTTAAAGGATTTTCAATTAAGATAATGGCATATAATCAAAGGTCTGCCTCAGAATTACTCAAGGAGACTAAAAATACAGATGTCTAGAGTCTATTAAACAAAAACTTCTGGTTAAGTTATGGATAAATCTGGTTCTCTTTTTTGTTTCTTTAAGGTTCATGGGTGATACACCGTCCAAGAATACTGTCTTTTTGTCTTCACTTTTCCCTGAGAGTTGACAGAGTAATCATAGTAATATCTTTGTAGTGTGTAATAACTCTTACCAAGATTTATTAGTAGAAGAAAACTCTGTCTCTCCCTCCTGCTCTGCCTCCTTCTTCCCCCTCTCTCATTCATGTGCAACTGTTGCTTTAGTTGGCAGGAAACTCAGAGTAAAATCGTGCATTCCATTTTAACACATTTCCCTTGACCTTTAATTCATATGTGTTTCTTTCTTCTTTTTCCTAACTTCATGTAACATAGCTGAAATTTATTTGGAAATGAGTGAGGCCTTAAAACTAAGACAGTGATTGAGTATCTTATCCCAACTCTCTGTTAGTGTCCCTGTTTGTCTTCTGAGGCTGACTATGAAAGAGTTAATGTTTCCCAATACCAGGCACTGACATAGGCAGTAGGGGAAATCTGGTCCATTTTGTTTCAAAATACTCCATACCTCAAATAAGTACAAACAGCTGCAGGGTGGGCTTGGGGCCAAAAGGAATCAGTGTGATGCTATGAACTCCAGCCGAGCGGAGTTCATGTAACATGAATCTGAGAGCAGGCTTCATCCCAAGACTTTTGGACCTCAGCAGGAAGAGAGTCTTTGCCTGTCACGCTGGACACCTCCATGGCTACCACCCAGAGAAACTGGAGTAGTTCCCCAAAGAAAAAGCCTTTTTGTAATCCCCTACTCCATACAACCACTTTTCGGTAGTGCATTGAACACACACAGTTTGTCTCTTGCAGCCAAAGCTCCAAATGAAGATAATTGAAAATGGGGAAATCTGGAACTATAAAGGATTTGTAGATTTACCACCTGCTTATTTTATCTCTATGACTTGACAAAAAGGAGCAATCATATGAACCCTGGCCCTATAGGAAGCACTCTGCTTCCCTTTCAAATTCTCGGAGAAAGTTTTGGTCATGTAGAAACTCTTAACTACTAAGCCTGTTTGGTTGTTTCTTCTTCTGATCCTTAAAGGTAACATCCGTTTCATAAAACACTTTTTTTTTTCTTAACAGAACCAGGATTCCATTTCTCTTTGTGGCAATCAACAAATCCTTTATATACTAGTTAGAAATCAACAATCCTTTATATACTAGTTAGAAATTTTCGGTATGACAGTCTCCATTCTCTGCGCGTTTGGAATATCCTCTTCTGTTTTTCTGGACATGTAGAATGGCATCTTTCAGGCTGATGTTTAGAAGTCTTTAAAATGGGGCCTCACAGCTGTTTTTAGGACTCCAGTTGGTTTTTAGGTCATGTGTCAGGCATAGGGGATTTGTGGCTACTTTGTGGTTTTACTATTTTTTTGCAGTTTATCAAAAAGAGCTCCCTGTCCTTTCTATCTTCAGCTGCTTTCTTGATAAAAAGCCTCAACAATTTGTTTTAAAATGTGCCGCTATTACATGGAGAACCTTTTTATAATAGGAAAATAGGAGTTAGAAAACCAGTCATATAAGTTAAAGGGCCCCTCCCCATGTTTTCATAGTTACTAAATCATTGTGAATAGGGAGTTATTTAATTTTCTTTTGCTTCACTTTCTTATTTTTTCAATAAAGTGGTCATGTTTGAAGTATAGCTCATATAGAATTGTTATATTAAAAAATGAAGCCAACTTTATTGACTTTTCAAATTGCTAGGTTTATATATGTGAATTCTCAGAAAACTACATAGCTCAGCTAGGGATAATTCATCCTCTAGCACAATACCAGTTTTCTTTAAGTTCCCTTCTATACTTACTGTGTCACAGCCATATTGTCAAGAGGGATTTTATTGAAGAAGAATAGTGTAGAGTAAGAGGAAGAAAAGGAAATGAAATTGTCTCATTGTTTCCCATGGTGAAGCAGATACTAGGACTGTATTCCCCGGCATGCTGGTTTTCCCTTCACACTTTGGGCTGGTTTTATGAGTCTAGGCTTAAGGTTGCATACGAATTTTTTAAAGCTTTCTTCTCTAGTTCAGTTAGAGGTTAATAAGGAAATTTAGTTTCTTATTTGAAAATAAACCTAGTTTCTTATTTGAAAATAAACTTAGTTTCTTGTTTGAAAATAAACTCAAAGTTCATATTTTTTGAGTAGCACACTGTGGGCCAGACAACATCTGGAAGAGATTATTGTCACTGGTAGTCAGAAGAAAATTCATAATCTACCACCTTGAAAAATCATAACATGTTGTCACATTTCTCCTGTCTTCTGGAAACAAAAGTAGTGTTTAGGGTGACATGGCAGGAGCATCTGCTCTTTGTTTTATATTGAATATAAATATATCCAACGCCATAGTATTTCTGTAGCTATTGAAAATACAACAAAACTTGGTGATGTGTCATTGCCTGCATTGTTTGCTATGTTCCAGACTTCTCCTTTTCAAAAGGCCTCTTTGACATTTGGCAACTTGCCTTTGAAACTTCGTGATTTGTCTGAGACATCTTTTCCTGTCTTCTCTAAAACCAGGCACATCATGCTCACTTCAGCAGCTCATACACTGAACCCAGGCACCTTGTATATCTGGAATAGTAGTGTGACTTGAAACAATGATGTATGCCCAGATTTTTAAAAAGTTCAACTAAATATATTCTTGGGCATGTTTATTCATGTAGTTAGTCATGACATATACATACTATATTCCTTTTAAAAGGATTTTTTTAAAGGTATTTCTCCCTCCTTCTTGCTTCTTTTCTCTTTCATATTTTAGCTATAGGAAGAGTTGCAAAGGCAGTACTGACTCACATGTTCTCAGGTTGTCATAGTGTCCTTGATAAGAAAATGTCAGCTCAAAACCTTTCAATATGCTTAGTTGTTCTGTTTCTTCTGACTCCTTTGAAAAGGAATATTTCCTCATGTTTTTGTGTTGTTTTTGCTCTTATAACTTCAGTCTTTTCAAAATTGTATACCTCTTATTTTATAGAGTATTTTTTAGTTTGGGTTTCACACATATTTTCTCTGATTAAGATTAGATCTTGTACCTTTGGCAAGAATATGACAGAAGTGATTTTCTCATTGTATTCTATGACATACAAGAACAATTTATCCTGTTACTAGGGATGTTTATTTTGATTACTTGATTAAGGTGAAATCTTCTAAGCTTCACTATTAAAAAGTTACTGTTTTACTCTGTGTAATTAATAGATACTTTGTGAAGCGTTTGAAGCCATTCATTTTTAAAGATCAAACTTTTAATTAATACTAAAATGAACTCCTGAAGTCCTATGTCTTTGAAAGAGTTAAATAATTCACCTAATGGGTTCCTTTAGAGTGAGTTTTCCTGTTCTTTTAACATCTTCCCATAAGTGTGTGCTACCTAAACCTCTACCTGGCACGCATCATATTTGCTTGGTGTTATGGTTTATATCTAAATGTATCCTCAAAGCCCCATATGCTCGCAGGGGGGACTTTGGGGGAGTGATTGGATCATAGAGGTGTGATACTCCTTAGTGGACTGTACCACTGGTGAGTTTATAGCCAAATGTGGTGTTGGGAGGTGAAACCTGGTTAGAGGAAGTGGTCACTGAAAGCATGGCCGGGGAGGGTCTATCTCTTCCGCGTTCCTCCCTTGATCTTTCTTTCTGCTTCTGAATATCATGGCATGAGCTTTTTCTTTTTTACCAATACCCGTCAGCCGTGCCACTCTGCCATTGAGAGAGCTGACTGTGGACTGAAACAGCTACAAACTGTGAGCCAAAATAAAACTCTCTACCCCATCATTGTGGTGATAGTATTTCGGCAATGCAACAGTAATGAAAACAAATTTTGGTACTAGAAGTGGGCTCAGTGCTTTTTTTTAATTGAATTCTTTATTGGTACAATTTATATACATCTCAAAATCACATATAACATTGGGAAATTTGTAGGCTCACTGCTTTTGATGCTGCCTGACCGTGAGGTTCAGAAGCCTTTGGAACTGGCTTATCAGAGGAGTTTGGAGAAGTTTCGAGATGCTGATTTGAGATAGGATAGGAGAAATAAAGCTAGCCAGAAAGGAGACAAGGAAATTGAGATTTTAGAAGTTTTTCTTCAAAGAAAAACTGCAGCTTCAGAACACAAGCCTGGTTTATTTACTTTTTTTTTCCTCCTCCCAAAACAGCAACCCTGGACAATTCCCTTTTGGCTGCAGATAGGCAGCTATTCCCATCATCTTGGAAATGGTCCTCTTTTACCTGTGAAGAGACTATGCCTTTGCCGTTTTCCGTAGGAATAAACGATTATCTGACTAGGGGTTGGCTGTCCTTTCCCACTCACTAAAACTAAGACTAAAGATGATCGAACTCCACAGATTTTCACTTCCACAGACACATTAAAGATCTCCAGTTCCCAACTATATTGGGCTGCATTTCCTTGAGTTCTTATACTCTACTCTTTTTTTTTTTTTGAGACAGAGTCTTGCTTTTTGTAGTTCAGGCTGGCTCTGAGCTCACTATGTAGCCCAGGCAAGCCTCGAACTTAGCAATCCTCCTGTCTCTGCCTCCCGAGTGCTGGGATTACAGGTGTGAGCCACCACGCCCGGCACAGTGGTATGTGGTATTGATGGCTGGTGGGCATGAGTCTCCACACCCAGCATTGTATTTGGTTACCAGGGATCAAACCCAGGACCTTGCGCTTGCGAGGCAGGCGCTGGAACCACTGAGCTAAATCTCTGGTCCTCTTATACTCTACTCTTGAGTGTGTCCTACATCTACTGCTAATAAATCCTTCTCATGCCTCTTTTACTAACAGGTCCTGAAAATTCACTTTCTGTGATGAAAGTCAGAGAATCTGCATGTTATGTTTAAGGTTGGATTAAATTCTTTATTTCAGACTCCAGGACCCTACAGAATGAGCATATGACATTTTTGAGAAGCAGTCTTAAAATTGATCTGAGTCAGGGTTGATGGGAGATACTGGTCAAAGCTCAGAAGACCAGAATGTTGACAGTAATGCATGTGGAAAAGACCAGGCTTAAGAGGTTTCAGTTGAGAAGAAAGTTAGTAGGACTCAAGCTGTGTGTGTTTCCTCTGGCTAAAACTTTGTTTGCATTTTGCTCATGTCCAGAGCCTTTGCTGTGACTGAGATTAAGGGTGGTGAACTAATTAATCTGGCTGAGGAAAATTCAAGGCAGCCAAATGTTCCAGCTGTAGTGTGAGTACTCTTGGCTCTACATTGCCAATCAAGAGCAAACAGTTCAGCAAAATGATTTAAAAATTTTGAGTTTGACCAAAAGGGAAACTCAGGTAAAGTTAGGAGCTACAAAGATGGAGTGGAGGAGAGCAGGGTTGCTAAAAAGATTAGCATTAAAAGTAAGCCAAGTACTTGGAATAGGATAATAGGAAAAATGCCTGAGAGAATGTGAAAAACCACCAAGGTCTCACCCTTTGGAGGCTCAAAAATCACAAAAGTGAAAGACTTTGCTTTGGGAAGAGAACCCCAGGGTATCATGCTCCAAAATGGTGACTGCCTAGAGAATTTGTTCCTCAGGATTCCATTCATAGTGCTCAGCCATCCAGATGCTCAACTTGCTGCAGTCAAGACAGGAGGAAGCCTGGCAACTACTCTACCTGGCAGCAGACCTTGGCATCATCCATGTGGTGTTGGTTTTTACCTGCATGTAGAATACAGGAGTTTTGAGATCAGGAAGGTTTCCACACAGATTTCAGAAGAAGTCTTGCAAAGCCAGGCATTGCACTTCTGAGAGGGCAGGGTGTGAAGCTGTCAGCTTGAAGACGAAAGTGCAGTGGAGACCTCAGGGTGTCAGACAAGCCAGGAACATGGAATGTCTGATGAAATCTGCAGGGAGGCAGCAAACATGGTCCAAGAAAGGGGTCATGAGGGCTATGGCTGCAGTCAGTGCCACAGTGGCAGGGCTGCCCAAGTCCTTTGTAGTTCACATCTTGCCACATATCATGCTATGTGCTAGGCATAAAACTACAGGACTTAATGTTTGCCATGCTAGATGTCATTCAGTTTTGCTTTACTCTCATTCCTTTTTCTCCCTTTCGTGTTGGGAATGTTTGTCCCGTGCCTTTGTATGTCAGCTGTGTTTAACTTTCTTTTTGATTTCTACAAGGGCTCACAAAAAAGAGTTTGCTTTAAATCTCAGAAGAGACATGGAACCTGGAGTTTTCAACAATGCTAAGACTGTTACAACTTTGGCAACTCTTAGAGGTAGACTAAAAAAATACATCGTGCATAAAGGGATGTACATGAGTCTTTCAGGGATGGTGGATGGGATGTTATGATTTATATTTAGATGTCCTACCAAAGTCTCATGGTGCTTTTGGAGCTGATTGGATCATGGAGCATGATATTCCTTCTTGGATGATTGCAGTGATGAGTTTATAGCTAAATGTGTTGTGGGGAGGTGAAGCCTGGTTGGAGTAGACAGGGGGCCTGGAAGGATTTATCTCTTCCCCGCTCTTCCTTGTGATATTCTCTGCTTCCCAGTGCCATGCCATGGGCAGTTCTCCTCTGTGATGCCTCTCTGCTATTCTGCCCTGAATTAGAGCCAGCTGACTATGGACTAAAACATCTACAAACTGTGAGCCAAAAGACATCTTTCCTCTTTAAAATGGTAGGTGTCCTAAATTGTGTTTCATTAACAAAAAGTAACTAAAACACTTGGCCTGAGCACTTCAACTGGACATTTCTTCAGAGAGCCTAGTTCTTTTCAGTATACAATAGTATTTAGAGACCAAGATTGAAGTGCTAAGTGTGTTCATTATTTTTGAGACATTACTATGCACAGGATTTTCCCTGTGCAGTACATTTACAGCTATTATTGTTGCTTGGATACATGAGACTACACTGTTTATGCTTTGCCCCTGGATTCCTCCTACCTGCCATATGCTCCTCTCATGGTGATATCCTCCATACCTCAGTTTAGGCACCTGCCTTGCACTTCCTACTTTGTCATAAACATATGCTTTAAGAAAAATATTCATTCATTGTTAATGATTGGAGTCTCTTACAAGCCAGATCTTCCATTTCAGAAAGATGTTATGCAGGTTTGGTCTTGAACAATCTCATAGGGTTTTAAAATTGTGACATGTTTTCTTGTAGTAAAATTTTATTGAGGATATACATTTATATATGACTTATTTAATGTGTACAGTTTAATATGTATTGACATATGGCTATACTTTTGATATCATCACAAGTAAGACAGTGAACCTGTCCATCACCTCCTAAACTTTCTTCTGTCCATTTGGAATCCTTTTCTTGTGTCAGCTCTTCCTTTGTTTTCCAGGCAATCACTGATCTGTGTTTTGGTCACTACAGATTAGTTTGAATGTCCTGTAGTCTTAATGGAATCATATGTAGAAAGTTCTGGGTTTTGTGTAGCTTCTTTTCACTTGGCTTAATTGGTCTGAGATTGAGATATGCTGTTGCACATATAAATAGTTCACTTCTGAGTGCAGTTCAGTTCTGAGTACAACTCAGAATGCTGAGTTGTGCAGTTTCTTTATATGATTATACAATAATTTATTTACCCATTCATTTATAAGTTGGCATTTTAGCTGTTTCCAGTTTTGGGCTGTTACACACAAAGCTACTATAAATATCTGTGTTCAAGTCTTTGGATAGATCATATACTTTCTTTTCTCTTTAGGAGATATGAGCGAAATAGCTTAATGGATGTTAAATATATGTTTAATATTTAAAGAACTTTATTCCAAACTGATCCCATCTATGAGAGTTGCAGGATCTATGTATCCTTACCAACATGTTACATGGTTCTTCTTTTTAAGTTTATTCCTTTTAATAGACATGTATTGGTATTTTATCATGGTTTTAACTTATATTTTCCTATTTGCTTTTCTGTCTTATCTACCATCTGCATATTATCTTTGAAGTGTGGAAATCATTTGGCTCCTTGTAAAAATGGATCTGGTTTCTTGCAGAATTTTGAAATTTCTTTCATACTTTCAGTATGAGTTCTTTAACAGATACATGGTTTGGAAATATTTTCTTCTAATTTATGGCTTGCTTTTACTTTAACTTATGAAGAGCATAAGTTTTTAATTTAAATGAAGTCCAGTTTTTAAATTTGTACTTCAGATGTCATGCTTTTGGTATCTTATTTAAGAAAACTGTGCCTACCTTAAGAACAAAAAATTTCTCTGATTTTTTTCCCCCCTAACTTATAAAAAGGAAAAGTTTACTTTGGTTCACTATTTTGGAGGTTTTAGCTTAAGTATGGTAAGCTCATTGCTTTTAGATCTTATGCCAGGGACTCAGGGCAAAGTGAAGCTGTTTGCTTTGTGGTATTGAAGTGTATCTTATGTTTTCTTCTAAAAGTTTCATAGCTTTCAGTTTAATATTTTTACCTATGATCCATTCAGTGACTTTTTGTGTATGCTGTGAGATATAAATAAAAGTTTTTTTTGAATGTTCCTATCCAATAATTGTAGGACAACTCTTAAATTATACTTTCACATTTAAAAGTAGAGGAAGAAAGGATGTCATTTCTCTACTGAATAGCTTAGTTTACCTGTATCAATTCATTCTTATATAAATATAGATTTATGGTTATCTGTTATATTCTACTAATCTATGTTTATTTCCATATTACATTGTCCTTTTCAGTAATCCTATGTTTCAGTGTCTGTGGAGTCAGCAGTGATGGCTTATCTTTCATTCCTGATATTAATTTGTGCTTTCTGTTTTTCCTGACCAGTATGGTGAGAAAGGATTATATTTTTCTAGTTTCTGTTGGTAAAATATAAAGTAACTTATTTGAGACTTTTGAACTATTGATATTTATTTAATACCATGCTTTATGTACTGCTTGACTACGGATTTTAATATATTTTGTTTTCATCTTTATTCAACTCAAAATGCTTTTTAATTTTTTCATTGACTATAAGGTATTTAGAGAGTTGTTATTTAGTTTTTCTAGCATTTGTTAATCTTGCAGAAATCTTTCTATTACTGACTTCTACATTAATTTAAGTGTGGTCAGGAAACACACCTTGTATAACACAAATTCTTTAAAATGTATTGGGATGTGTTTTATGCCCCTAACTGTGACCTATTTTGATATGTTTCTTTTTCACTTAAGAAGGAAGTGTATTTTGCTGGCGTTGGGTTGAGGGTTCTTTATGTGTTGTTTAGATCAAGTTGGTTGTGTGGTACAAGTCCTTTATATCCTTGCTCATTTTCTGCTCTGTCAACTAATGACAAGGATATGGAACTCTAGCTGTAATTGTGGATGTGTTCATTTTTTCTGCCATTGGTTTTTACTTTGTGCATTTTGAAAGTCTGTTATTAGATATAGAATCTTTTAGGGTCATTACATCATCTTGATGGACAGACTGTCATTATGAAATGACTTTATCCTTGGCATTATGTTTTGCTCTAAAGTCTATTGTGTCAGATATTGTAATATAGTCACGTCAACTTTATTTTGTTTAGTGTGAGTGTGACATATGTTTTACTACTCTTATTTTAAATTACTTGTGTCGATATTTAAAGTATGGTTCTTGCATAAGCCTATAGCGAGGTCTTGCTGTTTTATCCATCTGAAAGACTCTACCTTTTAATTAGGTTGCTTATACCATTTATATTTAATGTGTGTACATACGTTTTGATATGGTTGTATGTAAGTCTGTCATTTTGTTGCTTGTTCTGTTTCATTTTTCTTCTTTGGAATTTGATATACTTTATGAATTTCACTTTTCCTTGTTTGCATGTTAGCTAATTTTTGTTTTTAGTGGTTAGTTTAATATTTATAGTAGGCTTTAATTCATTCTAGGTAACTTTTAAAAATTGATTTTATTGGCACATTTTATATACGCATCATGATCACACTTTGAGAATTTGTACCAGTATATGACACAACTTAATTCTCATTTTTTTCCCGTTCCCCTGCCTGCCTTACAACTCCCTACCCTTTATACCCATAAGCTATGGTTCCTTTTATTAACCATCAAAATCTTTCTTGTCCTTCTTTACTCACCCTTACCCCTTTTCCCTTTGAATATTTTCTATTTCACAATATATCATACATTTTAAAATTCATTTACATCTTCAGTTTCTCATACCAGAGAAAAGATACAATATTTATACATCTGTTACCTATTTATTTCCTCTAGGAGTATGTCCTCCAGGTATGCCCATTTAAATATAAATGATTCATTATGAAGAAATGCTCAACATCACTGGCCATTCGAGAGTTGCAAATGAAAACAACACTGAGATTTCATCTCACTCCACAAAGAATGGCCGCGATTACAAAATCAACCAACAATAAATACTGGCGAGGCTGTGGGGAGAAAGGAACCCTTCTCCACTGTTGGTGGGATTGTAGACTTGTGCAACCATTGTGGAGATCTGTGTGGAGATTTCTCAGAAAACTAGGACTAGGGGTCCCATTTGACCCTGCTATCCCCCTGCTAGGAATATACCCAAAGGAATTTTAAAAATCACATTGGAAAGACAGATGTATACCATTGTTCATAGCAGCTCAGTTCGTGATAGCTCAATCTTGGAAACAACCCAAATGTCCATCAACTGGAGAGTGGGTAAAGAATATGTAGTTTTTTTAAAAAATAAAATGGAATACTATTCTGCCATAAAGAATGACAGGATTGAGTCATTTATGCGCAAATGGAGACACCTGGAGAACACACTAATAAGTGAAATAAATAGATCACAGATAGGCAAATACCGGATCTTTTCTTTGATATGAGCACCTGTAGATACAAATGAGCTCTAGAAAATAGGACAGTTTTTGTAGAATGGGAAGTTTCCAAAGGAAATTTGGTGTGGTAATGTAATGAGGGGAAGGAATAAATATGATTCTGAAAGAAAATAAAAGAACATGTATATAGGGGGTGGGGAGGTGTGGGTGGGTAGGCATATGGGTAAAAATGAGAATTAACTTGTGTTGTATGTTGGTACAAATTCCCTGATGTTATGTGTGATTGTGAAATGTATATAAATTGTACCAATAAAGAATTAAAATTTAAAAAATAAATATAAGTGACCCAAATTTATCACTCTCTATGGCAGAGTAATACTCCATTTTATTAAGTATACCTCTATCTATATCGTAAGAAACTCAAAACAGTGTACTATATTTTTTCTTTCTTGTCAAAAAATTTTACCTTTGTAATATGCCCTGTTGTCATTACTTTTGTTTGTTATGTATCTCAGCAGGTTTGAGGTATGATTCACAGACATATAATTCAATCATTTAAAATATAAAATTTAGTGAGTTTTCATGTGTTCAGTGTTAGTAACTTACTATGAACAGGTGTGGAAAATGTTGACCATTCAAAAGGAAATCCCATATTATCAGTTACTCTCTATTTCTCTTTTTCCAATCTCTGGGAAAACATGAATCTATATTCTATCTTATAGGAATTTTCACATATTCTGAACATTTTATATAAATGATTTGTATGATATGTGACCTATTGTAATTCATTTTTTTCACTTAACATATTACCAAGGTTCAGATATGCTATAGCATTAATATAGCATTTATTTTTATTGCTCAATAATATGCTGTTTTGTAGAAATATCATATATAATTTTTGTCCATTGATAGATAAATTGGATTGTCTCTATGTTTTGGTTATTTAAAGAATTCTTTATGAACATTATTGGAAAAGTTTTTATGTGGAAATACATTTTCAGTTCTCTTTGGTACAGGAATGAATTACTGTGTCATTTCCAGTTACTGGAAATTCTATGCTTGAAATTTTGGGAGATGTTAAATTATTTTCCACAGTGGCTGTACCATCATACATTTCCCACGAGCAATTTCTAAGGGTTTACTTACCAACACTTGATGTTACCCATCTTTTTACTTATACTTGTCCTAGTGATTTTTTTTTTTTTTTTTGAGACAGGGTCTCGCTTTGTAGTTCAGGCTGGCCCTGAGCTCACTATGTAGCCCAGGCAAGGCTTGAACTCAGCAATCCTCCTGTCTCTGCCTCCTGAGTGCTTGAATTACAGGCGTGAGCCACTACACCCCGCTATCCTAGTGATTTTAGAGTGGTATTTTATTACTGCGTTTCTCTAAGGGCTAATGTTATTAGTGTCTTTTCATATACTTATTGGTCACTTGTAGATTTTCTTAGGAATATGTCTATTCAAATATTTTATCATTGAAATTTGATGATCTCTTTTACTGTTAGGTTTTAAGAGTTCTTTATATATTCTGAACATGTCCTTTATCATGTATATGTTCCCTACCCCTTATCTATTTGTTTGCTTATTTAGAGACAGATTCTTACTAAATTTCCTGACCTGGCTTAAACTTAAAATCTTCCTGTCTCAACAGTTTCCTAGACTGCTAGGACTACAGGTTGCGTTACCATCTGGCTACTTTTTAGGATCCTGGTGCACATCATACAAACAAATGTATATCCAGAATATATATCCGAGTATTGTAATGGCTGGATATTTATAAGAATTTTTTGAGTGCTTATTTTCCTACTTTACATACAAACTAACCCATCAGAAAATTATCTTTTAAGTGTAACTTTGCTAGCTTAGATTACACTTTGAAAAATTTCTGTTTTTTTGATTCAAGCATTCCAAATTGATTTTGAGTGTCTTTTTCTCCAAAAACCCTTGAATTTGAAATCATAAATAATTGAAGACACCTGTCAACAGAACCGTTTGTTTTTGAAAACTCTTATTCTAGACTGAATCTCTGTCCTTGCCACAGACACAGCCTTCTATATCATGACCAGCTATTTTAACATGTCATCCCTACTGCATTCAGTCTGTCTTCTTCCCTCTTTCCCTTCTCACCTGCACCAAAATGAACATAAGCATTCCTTCTATTTTGGGCTATTCAAGTACTACTTGAATGTAGACAACTACATTCAACTACAAGTACTACCTGATGTCGGACACATGCAGTACTGGATAATATCCCTTTTTTGTTATCTTACAGAATTTTTTTAATCTCCTGAGTTAAAAACAGAAGCACACAGGGATGGAAGACGTGCTTCAGGTAGTCATTAATACCCGTTGAGATTGGCTGACAGGTACTTGGGGGAACTATGCACTTTACAAACATTGCTAATTTTTAGGAAATGTTTTGAAGTATCTGATATGTTTCTTTCTTTTATTTTTTCCTTCCTTCTGGAATTCTTATTTGTCTCTTAGACCTTTCAGACCAGTTTTGGTTTCCTTCACTTTATTTTTGCTTTACATTTTGGACAGCTTTCTTAAACTATTTTCCAATACTTCTAAATTTTGCTGTCCTGTTTTTTTTAGGTGTTCTGTTTTCATTTCATTGAACATAGTATCTTTTCAAAAAATTGATTTTATCGGTAATTTTATACATATAATATGATCACACTTACCATTGAGAAGTTGTCCCTGTCATGACACATCTTGATTCTCATTTTCCCCTTTTCTCTTGCCCTCCCTACAACCCTTTCCTCCTATATACATAAGCTTTGTTTCCTTTTCTTTACTGTCAAGTTTTTTCTTTTCCTTTGATCTTCCTGTTATTAAGTATTCATTTGTTCATATTCTGTAAAGAAAATCTTCTTATCCACTTTAGATGGTATGAGATTTTTGTTAGATTTTGCTTTGTTTTGATAGGGTGACATAGCAAGAAAAATAAACTATGCTTCTGGCTTGCCTGTATCTCATCTTGATCCTACAGATTAGGGGTTCAGGGTTAGCTCTACTTGGTGTCTGCCATAGTGTCTAGATCTTTAGAGGATGATACAGATTTAATGTCTGAAAAACATCCCCATTTGATGTATGTTGTGAATCTGTAGAGCAGCTTTCTAAAAACTGAGTGTATAATTTAATCTTTCCTGGCATCAGTGCTGATGGTGTTTTCTGTCCTTTTGGCTCATCAGTTCTGTTTAGGGGTTGTTGGAGGGCTTAAAATGTCTATCCATTTGGAAGCTCTTGCTTGTCTTCTGCTTCATGAATTTTATTTCCTAGATTATTGATTGGCTTCATTCAGATCTGAAATACAGATTTTCTTTTACCTTTCTGGTTAATGAGAATTCTTTTCTGATCACACATAGCTCTTTTCATGCCTGCCCACCCTGTATTTAAAGACACTGCTGTGTCCTCAGCGCTTTGAAGAACATGAACTAGAACTTTTCTGAAGTTTTCTCCTTTCAGTCATGTACTTATTTCTTAACTAAATATTTGCTCTGACTCTCAGGTCTTCTCTTACTTTGAACTATAATAATACACTTTATTGTCCTGGTAGCTTGGATTTTTCTCTCTTGCTTATTCTTTGAGATGGAATCTTTTGCCTATTCAGTGTCAGGTATTGGCCTGTGTTTTTCTAGGAAACTTATATGAGTCACCTCTTGACTGAAGTCCAGAAGAATAAAAAAGGAAAAAAGGCTTAAGTCTGTAGCAGATTCACTTACTAATTAGCAATTCATCTTTCTGGGAGGCCTGGGGAGAGAGCCAGCGTCTACTCTAGAAGTAAGCAAATGGAAGTTTGCCTCAATCTAGGGTTTCTTTCAGGTTTTTCGTGTGGCTTTCAGTAATCAGCAAGCCACTGTCACTTGCCACGGCTCCTTCCTCAGAAGCCAGCTAGTAGCATTCCTTCTTCAGGACTACATGTAAGTCAGGAGTACACGGAGCCAGACATTTCTTACTTGGTTTTCTTCTGGAGCCAGGAGCCCTTTAAAGGTACCCGGCTCTATCCTGGGTTAGTTCCCTCCAGCCCTCATCCCTTTGAAATGAGGACATCACTCCAGGCCTGTTGGGTTCTCACTTATTTATTTCCTGGAAACGTGGTTGCAGTGTCTTCCTTTTTGAACCTCTTACCTTGATTTTTTCCCAGTACCTACCTCTGCAGATTTTGGCAATAGTGAGATCAATCTCTAGTTTCTAGTGCTGATTCAACACGTTCCCTATTTTTAAACTCATTCGATCATTTCTCCAGTAATCTGGGGCAGAGGAGTGAATCTGTATAGCTTTGCTTTTTGGGGAATTGTAATTTTATTTTCTAAACTTGCATTTTTTCCCTATACAGTGCTGAGATTTGAACCCAGGACCTCTGCAAGTGGGGCAAATCTGTACCCCCTACTACATCTTCAACCCCTCTAAAAATGTACTTTTAATTGTCTATGATCCTTGCTTATCCATTTTCACTTGTATACATTTTCTTTTAATTATAGTATACAATTATTAAATGTATAGTATACAATTAATGTATAGTATACAGTATTAAATTTATTAAATGTATACAATTATTGTATACATTTTCTTTTAATTATAGTCTAGATATAATTTTATACTATATTAGTTTTCATATCATTCCTTATTTTCATGACCCTTTCTTGTAACTGTTTCATGGTAAAATATGCATAACATGAGAGGCACCATTTTAGCCATTTTTAAGTATCAGTTCAGGAATAATAACTACACTCAGAATTGTGCAAACTTCACCAATATCCATCTCTAGAACTTTTTCAGTGGACCAACCTGAACCTCTGCCATTGTGAAACGCTGACACCCCTTATTTCCTCCACCAGCCCCTGGTAACCTGTTTTATAGCTTTATAAATTTTGATGTCTGTAAGTGTGATCTGAATTATAGGGCGGGGAGATAAGGAGGGTGCATGAATGGTTCAGTGACTACATAGATGAAAAACTGATGCATGTAACAGGCTCCAGAGGTGCCCAGGGGTTTGGAAAGATGCTGTAGATAACAAGAGGTGTTGAGGAAAATGAAAAGGCAGAGAAGGAACAACCATCGTGACCCACGGGCAACTGGAGGACCTGATGCCAGTGGGAAAAACCCGCACTACTCTGGTTTTCTGCGGCTGGAAGCTTGGGAGTTCAGGCAAAGGAAGTGTAGAGTGAGGTCGATGGTAGTTTGGGAGAACTGCCGGAAAGAGGTCAAGTACTTGGAAGTGTTCAGAGATGTGTCTTTCGAAGTTCTTGGGCTCCGCTGTAGCTGGCTGTCCTGGGCTCCAGTGCCGCAGAGGGGAGCATGCCCAGGTGAAGCGGTCTAGTGGGCTAGATGGCGACTGGGGATCATTACTTAAGGTGCTGCCTTGCCATCTTGTCCAGTTTTCCCATGACTTACACCATCTTGGAGACAGGTTGGGATGTAAACGGGTTTCAGAGATGTAATTTGGAGACAACACTCCCAACAGGGCTGGTTCCTGCTTTCAAAACAATGTGATTTGCTCCTCATTTTCCAGCAGAGTCAAGTACCCAAAGGTGCTTGTAATATGCGGAAAGGTTCAACGAAATGCTCCAGACTAAGTGGATCTCACATGCTTTAGGATAAAGCGGTTTTCTATCTTGTCTTCTCTAAAACGTAAAACTGAAAATCTGTCTATATTAGGCAGCTCAAGGATATGAGCCATGTATCAAAGCAAGACGCACATTATTGAAGTTTCATATCACTGAGGAAGCCTGGGGTTCTCTGTCAGTCACTGCAGGCCATGACTTGCAGCTTGCTGTCTCTAGGACTACCCGAAAGTTTTGCTTAAAAACATCCCACACTCTTTTAATGTCTCTTTTCTTGCAGAGAAGGACACAGACCCCCAGAATCAGTCCTGGTTCAAGTCTCAGTTCTCACTCTTCCCGACTGAAGAGATGGATAATCTTTTAAACTCTTAGGTATCTCATGAAATGAGTTACTGGAATCTACCTCAAACTCTGGCAAAGATAGACCAATCATTTTTTTCTTTTCTTATTATCTGATGACAAGATGGCTTCTTCGATTCACCTTCCCTTCTCCCTCCATTTGAAACTGTCTCTCTAGAACATTTTGGTGGCACTCAGGGTTAAATTTAAACTTATGAAAACATACCTACTTACCATCCCTTGGGCAAATGCTACAGAAGACATAACTTTTAGATATTAGATCTTTCCTATGGATTTCTGTTTTCCTTAAGGAAGTATTTTGCTGTATGTATAAGAGGTTTTCGCCCCCTCTGGCCGACAGTCCCTCACTCTGATATGCTGGTCCTCTTCCATTAACTAAGGGCTGTTCCTTTGTTTTTTCCAGGTACACGGCTTCTTCTAGCATGACCGGGATCTGATAGCAGCTGCGAGAACTGGCTTCTCTGTCTGGCACTGTGGTTTGGGGCCTGATCGCTGCTCACCACTACAGAGCTGTTATGGCTACTGCCTCCACTGCGACCCCTGTCATTTCTGAGCCCCAGGTAAACCATTCAGCTAGTGTAGGTTTGGAGGAATCACAGTTCTCTCAAACATTTAAATTGAATTTTAGAAGATATGTTTGACTCCAGGGATTGTGCACATCTCTCAGATTAGCATTTGCTGTGTATTAAGATAATGGTGCTTTTCAGAGTGAGGTACCGTTTAGTCCAGTACAGGAAGAAACAGGCACAATGAACAAGTGATTTTTAGAGAACTGGCCTCTGTCCCCGAGGGACCTCAGTTTTGAGCATTTAGAATACAGCCAAGTCCACAGCAAGACAAACCAGTGATAAATCCTGCTGCTCCCCTTTCTTCGGTTGTTTTTCCAGGGGAGGGGGTTGTTTAATGAAATATCTCAGAAGAATCTAAGCTCATAACAAGGATTCCAAACCTGCCGGGCTGTCCTCCCCCTATAATTATTTTGCCCTGATCTTTTCTAAGAACTTTTAAAACAAAGTACAACTTAGAAACTTTTGAATTCCTGTGAGGGATGTTATCTGTCCACATAAGAACAGCAGTACTGCAGGGGCATTACATTTGTTCGGATTATTGTACATCTTGCTGGGTACTCAGGGTCTCTTGGAGGCCCACTCAGCAGTGTGGAGTCATGGGGGAACAGACTTCGGGGACTTTTGGTGCTGCACCTTGGGGTGCTTGAGAAAAAGCCTCACCTGTGGCCAGTCCCAGGTTCAGTTTCTTCCCACGTGCTTGTGCTTCCCGAGGTGGCTGTGCACGTTAACTGAGTCAGAAAGTACAGCTCCCAAGTGCTCCTTCTTTACCTTCCTCCTTCTCTTTAGAGTGTGGCATCTCATTTGTGGCAATCATTTTAAGCTAAAATTACAGAAAAGAGAAAGCCATAGAGATTGAGATTTGACACTTGAGATACAGAATGTTGTTTGGTGTTATTTTTTTTCTATATCATTTTGGAGGCTATTTTAAAAAAAATAAATGTTTCCCCGTTGCCATCGGGGAAACAAACGTGTTTAGTGGATGGGGGTTTGTGGGGTGGGTAGAGGAATGGGAAAAAAATGAGAATTAAATTGTGTCATATACTTGTACAAATTCCCAGTATTGAGTGTGATTGTGATATGATGTGTAAATACAATGTACCAATAAAAATTAAAAAAAACTAAAAATACGTCAGTTGAAAATGTCTGAGTTTTTAATAGAAAGAGTAAAAAAAGAGGGAGGAAAGAAAAAAGGGCATCTATTTTTCACTTACTATAAATTACCCTTTTCCCCTCTAAAAGACCTATTTTATTTTCTTTTTTGAGACAGGGTCTCGCTTTGTAGTTCAGGCTGGCTCTGAGCTCACTATGTAGCCCAGGCAAGCCTCGAACTCAGCAATCCTCCTGCCTCTGCCTCCCGAGTGCTGGGATTACAGGCGCGAGCCACCACGCCCGGCAAGACCTACCTATTTTATCCTATGGGTAAAGTCCTTTCTGAGCTTTAATTTTTAAATATTATTTTTCCAGGATGCTCAATGTTATCTCCATCCCTTTATCATGTGTACTTCTCTTTCTGGTAGAAGGAGCTTTGCCCTTCATTTACTTTGGGTGTTTGGTTTCCTTTATCTTCAATGGCTTGTTTCTTTTTTGGTTCCTGAAAGACCTGGAGAACAGGTAAAGAGATTCCACGCCTGTTACTCGGGGTCACCATTTGAAAGTTCACTGCAACTTTTCCCAGGGACTTCTTAGGCTTGTGTGAAGTGAGTTAGACCCCAGTACAGGTTTTCTGGAAAAGGCATTTCTGTATCCAGTGATACTGTCATCTGTCAGCATTTCCTAAAGCTTCAAGTTTTGTGCACAGTTCTCTATTGTATAAACTACTGTAAATTGGTGAGTAATATAATATTTTCAAATGACTCATTTAGTTAAAATACCATCCAAATTATGTTTAATGTAAATACTTGGGGAAATGTGTACTCATATATTTTCTGTGGTGCTGCCACTTGGGGATAAGGTGATATATGACAATATTTATTAAAAGTATAGATCTTAAACATAGTCTTTTCCAATCTTGGTATCTATACTAGAAAATCATTCACATATGAAGCTGAGGAAGAGTATTAAAAATATTCACTAAAGCATTGTTTAATGGCCAAGAAGTACTATCTAATAGTGCAAGGCGATGGTAATAAATTCAGGCTATTGAATTTGATTGTGATAGCATATATCAGCTAAAAAAGATGAAGCTATCAACAGCTATGTTACATTAATATATCTTGTAGAAGGAAAGAAAAGTAAGATGCAGGTTAATCCTTACAGGAAGTTGACATTAAAACTATAAACCTTGAGTGTGTGTTTTTAGGGATAAACAAATGGAAATGCATAGTGAAAGATTCAGCACATACATTTTCAGTAGAATGACCTTGCTTGCCCCTGAGAGGGCCAGAACTGAATCTGGGGAAATAAGCCCCTCAAGCTTAGGCTTATCTAAAAAAATCCTACTCCTTGGCATTTAATTTCTCCAGTAGGGAGAAGTTACATTTAATTATAATTTTCTCCTTGAGAGTCATGACTGGAGAAAAAGGTCAGCAAACTGGTTTCTCGAAGTATGTGCATGGCCCAGTAGTCACACTGCTAGAGTGAAAATCCTGGCTCCAGCATTTACTGGCTGAGACAGAGGGGAAAAAAATGATCATGGCTCAGTTTCCTCACTTGCAAGGTGAGCAAGGCAGTTATGAGGCCAGTCTCACAGGATGTTTTAAAGATGACATGAAGAAATATGTGCAAAACTTACAACAATGTCTGGCAGGTATCACCCATTTATATCAGCAAGTGTTGTGATAAATAAGATACAGAGGCTTTAGTCTACCCTGAGTTTAGGAATGTAATGGAAGACATACAGATAAGGACATGAAAATTATAGTGGTATATTACAAAACTGACACAGGAAGTATGACCGCTCTAGGAGTAGGTTAGGAATTCCTCAAAAGACTGGGAGGAATAAACAAAAGAAAGAAAGAAAGCAAAAGACTGGGAAGACCAGGGAAGGCTTTTTAAGGAGGACCCCCAGACTAGTGCCTATTGAAAGAGTATAGTTGCTTTGGCAGAGAGAAGAAAGGGCATATGTGAGGCTCCAGTACCCTGTGGTGAGAAGAGCACAGCAAGTAGAATTTGGTTCATGATGGTCACAGTACAGTGAGACATGTGGTTGTAAACTGCTTTGTCACTAGAGCCACCTCCAGCAGTTCATAAAGGCTGACTGTTACATTTTAGAGCATTTTGTGCATAGTTGACTTCATGCTGGTGGCTTGAGATCAATCATGGTGGAACATGTGTACTACAGAAATAGTTAAATGCTAAGTATCAGCATAGATGAGCTAGTTTATGTGGTTTTACAAGGACTTGTGGGCTATCTTAAGGAATTTCATGCAGATCTTAAAGGGGCCTATGTAGTTTAGTGGTTACCCAGGCTTTGCAGTTTTAGGTCTGCGTGCAAATGCTTTGTGTAGTATCAACCCTTTATAGGTACCGGGCTTCTGAGGATTCTGTTGAGCAAATTCTATATTAACATGTCAACTGGATGGTTGTGTCTCATTCTCACCGTGTGTTGGTAGGAGTGGTAATCACCAATAGTTGGGGAAATATGCCCTTTTGGAAGGAGTCAGCCGTGAGTTGGGATATTAGGTCATAAGGAGAGGAGGATTACTCTTCAGGAAAGATATCTTAGTCGCTTTCTCACTACTGAAACACAATACCCAACAGCCACAAGTTAAAGGAGGAGAGGGTTCTTTTGGCTCACAGTTTTTAGAGTCCACACTTGGCTTGTTCCAAGGCAGATGGCATGGCCGAAGGGCATAGCAGGGGAAACAGCCCATGGGCTGGCAGGTAGGAAGCAGAGAGAGGTCTGGAGAATAGGAAGGATATCTAACCTCCAGGCCACACCCTAGCAACCCACCTCTTCCTACCAGGCTTCACCTCCCAGCTTCACACCCAGGTGTAAACCCATCAGTGTGGGCTCATCGTAATGAGTAGCACACACCCATGATCCACTCACTTCCCCAAAGCCCCACCTGTGATCGCAGGAGGCTTTGGGGGACACAGAGCCAGAAACCCTAACATAGACCATCACGTCATGTGGTTTCAAGATCCTCTTGTTGATGATGGGTCTCCTAATTATATGTTAACTCTTCCCATATAATTTGTTCAGTCAAATTTTACTCCAAGACTGGTCCGGCCTTGTTGCCAAGTCTCTTTTCTCTTTTTAGCACTTTTCTTCAAGTTCAGTGAAGGTTGAAAGTACTTAAATGCAGCATCTCCTTAGGCAAAGTATAACGAACTGTTCATTCAGTCAGCTTAGTCTAGAATGGTCCATAACATGGACTTGACCCATATCCTTTAGAACGGAATTCAGGGATCTATGTAAAGATAAACTCACTTTCAAGTGCAAGGCCTGAAAATCCTTTTCCATAACAAAAAAAAATTTAAAAAAGCTTTTGGTCTCATTTGTTTCTCTATTCATTTGGTATCAAAGAGCATTTTCTAGTTAGGTTGTCTAATACTAGATATAATTAATATGAATAAATAACCTATGATTGTTTCAAATAATAATAGAGGAAAAAGCTTTCATTGTCTCTCCTGCTGTGCTTGCCATTTAGTCAGTGAAAGAGATGCCTTGTGCTTTGAAGCGGGCCAAGTTTGCACTGTTCTACTCCTGCTTGCCTATGAGACAGATTTTTGTTTGCTCATGCTGAGAAGGCATCTGATTCTTACAAAGCTAGGTGAATTCCAAGGCGAAACTGGACGAGCAGCTGCAGGATGTCTGTGTGTGTAGTTGATTTATGCTTCTGCTCTTCCAGACACTGATAAAGAGCTTCCTTCTTCAGAGGAAGCTACAAGGATGTATTTGCAGACAGGAACCTGTTCATCATTAGGTGAAATTAATATGTTCATGTCCTGTGGACACAGAGGGGCTGGGGAGTGGATAGGAAACCAAAAAAAACTTAACTTGCCATTCTCAGCAGCCTCTTTCTGTTTTTAGAATTCTGTTAAGCATTCCCTTTACTCTGGTTGATAAAATTACTGTGGATACAATGGGTAGAATTTGTAATTAAAATTTTTAGTTTTGTTTTTAACAGAAGGTTCAACAGTATAATAACTGAAGCCTTATATTGGCTTCTTTCAAACAGTGATAGAGGACATCCAAAGGCTGCTCAGGCATTTAGCTCCCACATTTGTGATTCCTAGCAGAAGGACATCTTTTCCATCAGTACTTTAGAATGATTTCATTCTGCCTTTTGTGTCCTAAGTGACTATCTTGCTTTTAAGTCAAGGACACAAAGATATTTTGATTCTTCCAAATGATTTCTGGAAATTTTCATTAGAAGAATGAATCTGAGTAGATTTACAATGTCTTAACAGGTTGTCTCATTAATTCTTCTCCAGCATTCTATTAGAAAGTGAAATTTAATTGGCAAACTTTCTACCAAAGGCTTTGTGTATGATCAGTCCTTTAATAGATATTGGACACACACTAATGCTTTCCATTTTCCACATGATTATTCTAGGAGTGCTTTATAGAGAGAAAGTGCTACTTCTACATATGGATGTATATATTATATGCACATATGTTATCCCAGAAGGTCCATCAGAGGAAAACTGACTTAGATAAACACTCCAGGGAGAGCTGCAGTGAACTGCCAGGAATAAATCCGTGTGCAGATAAACACTGAGGTTTCTGACTTACTCCATCACGAACCATGTTTCTACTAGAAATTAAATTTGTTCTCGTATTGCCATTTAAATTCGTTTATGGCCCATTTTGTGTTTATAAGCTCAGATAAGGCTTCAGAGGATGTCTTATTTTGGAATCTGAGAGCACATTTGAAATTTTCGTTTCATATAATAAAATTATTCTGTTGCACCAAGGATAAACCACGAATGACACCTTTCATGTTTGTTTATTTTTACAAAATGTCCTTTTAATTGGTTAGTTCTTAGTGATTAATGGAGCTATTCCTTTATTCTTCAAAGGTTTGTGGCTTTCTCCTTCTTACTGTCCTTCCAGGCATATTTTGTCTGCTTTCCTTTTGACAATCCTAAATTCCCCAGCTACTTTTCTCTGAGTGTTGGTTGCAGATTTGCCCTGAGTAAATGTCAAGGTAAGATAATAACCTGATGTTTTATTTTAATCATAGAGTCCAAGGGATACCTGTCTTTTGAGACCTGTTCATTGCTGTAATAAGGCTGTCATTTCAGAAAAATGAGTCTGCATTTGCCATGTAATGATACTGTATTTGGTAATTACATAGCATCACTGAAGTGCCGCCTTCCAGCTGAACTTCTCCCATTTCACCATGGAGGCTCAGGCTGGGGGAGAACTGAAAGTTTGTGTTACCTGCTCCGTCACATTAGAAAGGGCTCCGGAGCAGATTAGATCTAAAGTCCAAGCGTGACAATAAAACAACTTCCACAGGTCGAGACAACCTTTAGTAGCAAAAAGTTGACTCCTGCAGGAGGAAGAAGAAGGTATGGAAGCGGCAGCTTAATACCAGCTTCAGAATGTCCAGCAGCTGATTTCAAAACATTCACACTTAAATCAACCTCGAGCAAGCATTAGAGAGAGATGTTAAAGTCTTGTTTCAGGGTCGGAAGGGAAAACTCTCCCTCTGGACTCAGGTGTGGCCCCGGATCTGAGGCTTTGTGTATTCTAGAACTCTACTTAGCAAGACAGAGTTGTGGTTGGTCAAGTTGTAAAGGGGTCTGGCAAAAACAAAGAAGGGGAAGACTCACAGACTATTCCAGCCTTAATGTCCAAGGCACAGGTCGAGGTTCAGGGTTTACCTCTGATGGACATGCTGGGTTGTACAGAAATGATACAGGAGTAGGTCCTGCTTCTATGTGACTCAGTTTTTCATCAGTCCACTGTCTCTTTCCAGAGTCATATGGGACACTAGGGCACTATTAAACCTGCACAGATTCAGCTGGTAACAGTGGACAGAGAAAAGCCACAAGAAACAAGATGGCAAATGACAGGGAGTATCGTGAGACATGAAGGTGATAGTCACCTGTCACACCATTCATTACATTTTACTCTTAAATGATGTATAAGAAAGATATATATTTTTTGGGGGTGGGAGGGAAGATGCCTTCTTATAGGCAACATTTACTTAAATTTTTAAAGAAATTATTAAAACTTATTGTTGACATTTAAAATATGAAATGCTGCTTTTTTAATTATATAGTTGATTGTTTTC
>PVIC010000427.1:38307-119817 GCA_004025085.1 Thryonomys swinderianus
CTGTCTTTTTTTTTTTTTTTTTTGAGACAGGGTCTCGCTTTGTAGTTCAGGCTGGCCCTGAGCTTGCTATGTAGCCCAGGCAAGCCTCGAACTTAGCAATCCTCCTGCCTCTGCCTCCCAAGTGCTGGGATTACAGGCGTGAGCCACCACGCCCGGCTCTTCATTACTTTTTTGATGTATCGAACTCAGCAATCCTCCTGCCTCTGCCTCCCAAGTGCTGGGATTACAGGCGTGAGCCACCACGCCCGGCTCTTCATTACTTTTTTGATGTATCAGTTCAACACTGAGTGTATTTATAATATACTAGGTATTACATACATTTAGTTATGAAGATTCAACCCCCCTGGGATTGAGCTAGGATCTTTACAGGAGCTACATCTTCAGCCCTTTTTTGTAGTTTGGGACAGGATCTTGCTAAGTTGCCCAGGCTGGGCTTGAACTTGCAATTCACCTGCTTTAAGTTTCATAACCACTTGAAAGCAATTGTATATCTGATTAGTTTTAAAGAATACTGATCATAGTGCAGTGTGTGAACTTTTGATTTTCTTTCTCCCATTTTTTCTCAGAAATTACTTTTACAAGTTCTTAGGATAGAAATGTAGATAATGTGCTTTCTGTATTCCACATGTCTGACGCTGTTCTTTATTGTCCTGTGTAAGAACATTAATAGAGCTGGCTGTGGAATTTATGAATCTCAGGCATTTTGTCTGTATATTAGAAATTCTGATTGTTTGGGTCCTATCTTTAGGAATTCTCTCTACATCAGAAGCCTGGTATATCCTGTGCTATTTTAGACATTTGGCTCATTTGCATTTTTCCTCTGTGTTCTAGGGTTTTTCTTTATTCCTGAGATTCTGAAATCTCATCAAGCTATGACTATGTTTTTTATTACTTTTGTAATGTGTATAAGCTTAACTTGAGGTGTTTGTTTTCAAGGACTTCCTTTTCTCTATTTAAAATAGTATTTCTTCAGCTTCATTATAATCTTTCTTAGATTCATAGAGTAACTACAACTTTTCTTGTGTGTTCTTATTTTCCTTTTGTTCATGTCATCTCAAGCTCTCTGGGTGAGTCCTGGGTGAATTTCTTAAATTTCCTGTTTACCATTTCTTTTTTTTCTGGAATCATTATACTTTATTTTGTTGCCTGGTTGCTATTATCAGGAATTGTTATTCCATCTCTTTTGGTAGATACAGTAGTGACATCCAAAGATATCCACTGCTTTACCCTCAGATCCTCAGATTATGCTGTCTTACCTGGCTAAGAGAACTTTTCGTATGTGATCCTGTTAAAGATTTTGAGACAGGGACTTTACCCTACATTGCTCTTGGTGAGGTCAGTGTAATTACAAGAGTCCATAAGTGCAAAGAGCCAAGTGGCTTTTGAAGGTGGAGGAAAATACATGCCAAGGGCAGTGGGAAAGCTGTAGACATTGGAAAAAGACAGGAAAATGAGTTCTTTCCTGGGCCTCTGCGGAGGAATGCAAGTGTGCCAGCACCTTGATTCTATTCTACCGAGGCTGGTTTTGGACTTTTATACATCTAAGCAACTGTTTTAGCATTCTATTACAGGAGCAATAAGAAATTAACAAACCCCATATAGTATTTGTTAACTTTTGTCTCCATATCATTTGTTTTATTTTCACTACTAGTACCCTAATAAAGTACCTTGAGGAGACAGATCATAAATATCCTATAATTGAATCTCCTTTTTCCTCCTCAGTAAATTTGCTTCATCAAATGTGTTTTCTTTTTCAGGGTGGTCGTCTCCTTGAGACTGCGTTTTTCCCAGTTGTGTTAGTTTTTCTCTGCTTGTGATATCTTTGTGCCCATGGCTGTCCTCTTGGAGGGTCTCTTCACTGTGATCATTCTCTGAGCTTACTGTGATCTTAAGTCCATCAGGTCCTGAAGAAGCAGCAAAGTCTCTGACTGTGGTCATCTTGTTGCTGCAAGAGCCTTTCCCAGGGTCTCTGCTCTTTATTCATCAGACCTGTTTCTTTTTTGGAGGTGATTTGAGAGACGTATTTTGTCCTTTGATTCTGTTGTATAGTATTAAATCTAACCTGAAACTCCTACTTTTCCTCAGGTATATTGTATCCTTACTGTTTTTAACTCCTGGTACATTTTCTACTCTTTGAATATTCAGTTAGTAATTTTTAAGAAATTCAGAGGGTTTTTTTTTTTTTTTTTAGTTATTCTGAGACAGGGTCTTGCTTTGTAGTTCAGGCTGGCCCTGAGCTCACTATGTAGCCCAGGCAAGCCTCAAACTCAGCAGTCCTCCTGACTCTGCCTCCCGAGTGCTGGGATTACAGGCGTGAGCCACTACACCCTGCACTGTGGTATGTGGTATTGATGGCTGGTGGGCGTGAGCCACCACACCCAGCATTGTATGTGGTTACCAGGATCGAACTCAGGGCCTTGCGTTTGCAAGGCAGGCGCTGGAACCACTGAGCTAAATCTCTGGCCCAAACAGCCAAGAGTTTTTACTCAGCATTTTTTGTGTAGAATTTTAAATCAGAAATAGGGCTTATGTATAAAGTTAGTCTATTTTCTTAATTTCTTACATGATCAAACTAAATTTCAAAGAATTTATGTTATTAAAGTATTGCAGCTTATACTGTAGCACTATGCACTTTCTAAGAGAGGAGGAGTGGAGTAAAACTGAGTTCTATGCCATTTGCCAGCTCAGCACTTGGCATTCTGTTAGAGAAAAACTGTCAGCTTCATTTATCCTAGCATATTGTAGCGTAAAGAAGATAAGTTGCACTTTTTCTATTTCTCCATCCTTAATCACCTAAGTTTAAATAAATAGGGCAAGCATGACTTTTTCTATTTAGAAAATGACAATTTGCACATATCCCCGCTTTATTTTATTGGTGTTTCAAATTGGAATGCTATGAAATTTATTCTTCTCACTTGATTTTAAAAATTCTTTGTGCAGAGAAAACAGATGGTTGCAAAGGTTAAAGAGAAGTTTTGTATTTATAGTTATTATTTCTATATATCATTTGAAGAAAGGGAATTTGCAGATTATAAACATTTTGCAAGTAATTTATTAATGCAACCAGCATTTCTTTACCATTGAATCCATCTGACAATTGACAATTGCTGCTATACAACAATGAATACAAAGTTAAAATTTCCACCGTTGTCATTTTTTTTAGCCCAGCTGAGAGGAATGAATAATTAAACAGTCATTATACAGTGTATCGTGTGTTGCTGTAGGGGAGCTGTATGGATCTGGTAGGAAACACTCTTCCTAGACTCAAGAACGCTTGAGGGGAATGGCCAGAAGGAGCAGCATTTCACTGAAATGCTGGGGAAAGATTGAAGCACTCAAACTGTGGTCCTCAAACCGACAGGACTGGCCTTATCTGGAGCCCCATCTCAGGTCTGCCGTGTCGGAGTTCTTGGGTTACAGCCAGAAATTTGTGTTTTATAAACCCCGTGACTCTGATGCAGGAAACCACTGTTGTCAGTCAGTGAGCTGAGAACTGGGGATGGGAGAGGGCAGCACATTAAAGCAGAGAGTTTGGAGTCAGAAATAGCTTGAGTTGAGGCATGTAAGTGCAGATAAGATAGTTGAAGAGCTTAGCATGTGTGTGAACCACTGACATGTTTTTGAGAGAGGAATGGATGGCTTAACTTTCTCCTTTAGAAATATCACTAGAGAAGACGTCAGAGCTGAGTAGAAAAAACACTTAGGGAGCCAGTGCAGCGGTAATAGCTATGATCGTGAGGATGGAGCAAAGAAGTTAGGTCCGTTAGATATTTAGAAAATAGAATTTCCAAGGTTTGGTTATGGTTATAAAGTATGGGGATGAGGCAAAAGGAAGAAGTCTTCTGTTTAGCTCTCAAACCAAGGGACAGATAGTAGTTTTCTCCTCTCTTGTAAAGAGGATATAGGAGGAACGTATTGGAGATCACGAAAAGATTATGAGTTTGAATTAGATTTTGAATGTTGCCACTAAAGTACTGCTGGGATAGTCAGTAAAGTTATCAGTGGATGATTCCATATTTACAGAAGGCTCAGGAAGGCTCAGGTTAAATATGTAGCACTGGAAATATTTGGGCTATGCAAGGTAATTGAAATCTTGATAAATTTGATAACTCTAGAAGTTTGTTGAATGAATGAGAAGATAAGTCGTGTAGAACACATCCCTGCTGGGCAGAGGAAAAGGAACTCTAAAAAATTACCCTGAAAGACTAGCCAGAGGGAATAGTTTCTTTCCCATTGTGTGTTTGATGCTTCAGGGAAGGAAAAGAATAACTGAAAAGTTCCTTAGAATGGCCAAAGCTTCCAGTGGCTTTGGAGAGTTAAATAGTCCTTGTCTTAAATACTTTCTTGTTGTTGAGACAAAATATCTGATATGCACAAGTTAAGGAAGAAAGGGCTACTTTGGCGCACACTTTCTAGTTTTCAGTCTGTAATCAGCTGGCTCCAAGGCAGCAGCATGGCATAGCACAGGATCAATCATCACAGAAGATAGTTCATGGCATGGCAGGCAGAAGGCAGAAGAAGCAGCTAGCAGCAGAAACAGCCTGCCTTCCATCTCTCCCTTTATATTCCATCCAGACTATAAGTGGATGGCCCCAACACCCAGTGTAGGGCTTCCATTATTCCCACACACAAAAATGTGCTAATTCCAGTCAGTGCACCAGTTTAGTACCACATACCCTTACTCCCCATAACACACACCTAGGTCCAGTCAGGTGTTAAAAACCTCACCTACAAGCATGTAAGACTTTAGGGGAACATCTAGATGTAAATCCTAGCAGACCTCAGAAAGTCCTTTAGGGTTGAATTTGATAGCTGGCTTGGAGTAGAAGCAATACCATGAGAAAACTGTGGGAGACAGACATCAGAGAGAATTTGGCTTTAAAGGACAAAAAGAATGAATTGATGGTAGGCTATTGATAACTTTCACTTATAAATTGAATATATATATATATATATGTTTTGCTTCACAAATGAATGTGTATGATTATGGAATGTTGCCTCTTACCCTTCCAGAGGTATTTTATATAGAATACACACTCATTAACTATTCTTAAAACCAGAATAAACAATAAAGAGGTTAAAATGAATTATTATAAAAAATAACCTGGAAAAGAGGAAAGGAGAAGATGGAAAGTATTCTATTGGGAAAAACTAGAAGAGTCAAGGATATAGATGTCTTTGAAATACTGGGAGTCAAATGAGAAACACTGAATAATGGGAAATTATAGCAAGTATAAAGCGTGTTTCAAATATTTCCAAAAGGAGACAGTTCTGGGTGCTTCCAAATTCCAGGGTGGGTCTGTGGGTGTGGTCAGCTGGGTTGTAATGAAATAGAAAGTCATTGAAGATGAGGTCAAGAAAATAAAAGGGAAGATTATTAGATAAATTACCCATAGTAATGGCAAGATTCAAGGTGGATTGGAATTCCACAGGCCAAGTGTTCTAATTTCTAATGAGTGAAGCACCATAAAAGGTATGTGAGATACCCAGGGGTATTGAACAGATCTTTACTCTTTTCCTGGAGTATAATCTCTTTAATACACAGAAAACTAAAACAATAGATAATTATCCAGCCTGTTTTGTGTAATCTTAGAAGTATGATCTAAAAGTTATTAAAGTCAAGAAGAAAAGTGACTTTAGATGTTTAGACAAATAAACTAAGCATCTGTGTTTTATACTGTTTTTGTGGTTTTTAGTAATTTGTAAGCATTTACATAAAGCTCATGGATATTCAGTACACTACATGATCACAAATAGTGGTTGAAAACTGTCATATTTGCTAAGTAACTTATTAGAAACCATGATTTATAAAAAGGTAGAATGTGAAATATGTTATAATTCTAGAAGTCTCAAGCTTAAAACTTCAGAAAGTGATTTAGTCTATGTGCTATGTGAGTTTTTCCTCTATTGTTTTTTTGTTTTCTTAACTTGCTGATTTTGTTTCCAGTACTAGATATCAAACCCAGAGGTGTTTTACCATTGAGCTGCATCCTCAGCTTCCACCTTCTAACATCCTTTATTTTTAGCCAGTGTCTCACTAAGTTGCTCTGGTTTGGTACAAATTTGAGAGTCCCCTGCCTCAGCTTCCCTAAGTTCTGAGATCTAGGATTACAGGCGCGTGCTACTGTGCCTATCTTAATTTTCTTTAGTAGCCTTATTGACTATATTGTTCTATTTTAAAGTGCCTTCTGACTTCAAGTCTTCTGGGCCATGTGGCTTTTCTAGTAGACTTCAATGACATGCAACCACCAAGCAAATATATTCTAATCATTGATGTTAAAAAATAAGCAGACATATTGTAAAGCATTTTCACTTTAAATTTGAAAGACATACTTCATATAACCTAAATATATTTTACTTCTTCTAGAGCAATGTCAAGTATCAACTGCTGTTTGAAGGTTACATTAGGTTCTCCCAGAAGAAAAAATCTTCTCGAGTGTTGATGAATGCTATTCTGGGGATGAGGAGCTGTGGGTGTAGGCTCTGCTGACCACAGGAATGTTGAGCATCAGATGGTGGCTTTGGCCAAAGAACCTTTGATGGATAATGACCGCTCTGAAATACAGAGACTGATGGTCCTTGTGGGAACCTGCATCACAAAATGTCTGTCACTGTTGGAACATAGTATGTGTAAAAAAAAAATGCAGAATAATAGGGCAATGATACCCTATCTATAAACCACCTGTGTTTATAGATTCCCCAAATAACATGTCGAAATAGATTTCACTATGGTAAATAGACCAATTGCAATGTTCTCCAAAATTTTGTCTGTCTCATTTATTTTAAGCAAGGTTTCTGGGCCATGTGGCTTTTCTAGTAGACTTCAATGACATGCAACCACCAACTAGAGACCTTGTCATTTATTTAACTCCAACTGCCTTTAATCTTGAGGAATGTGAGAAACCTTAAGATTTTAGTATAATCATAGAATGTTTTGTAGGATCAGAGTTTCAAATTTTTTACTTTTTTTTTTTTTGGCTGCCTGTACCAAAAAGGTCTTATTGTTATCTGAACATCTTCAAATTTGGATTTGTGTGGTTTTTTCTTTTTTTAAAACAATCACTTTCTTCCTTTCTTTTTTAGTTTACAACCATGAATGAACCACAATGCTTCTACAATGAATCCATCGCCTTCTTTTATAACCGAAGTGGAAAGTATCTTGCCACAGAATGGAACACAGTCAGCAAGCTGGTAATGGGACTTGGAATCACTGTGTGTATCTTCATCATGTTGGCCAACCTTTTGGTCATGGTGGCTATCTACGTCAACCGTCGCTTCCATTTTCCTATTTATTACTTGATGGCTAACCTGGCTGCCGCAGACTTTTTTGCTGGGTTGGCTTATTTCTACCTAATGTTCAACACAGGACCCAATACTCGGAGACTAACTGTCAGCACATGGCTCCTTCGTCAGGGCCTCATTGACACCAGCCTGACAGCGTCTGTGGCCAACTTATTGGCTATTGCAATTGAGAGGCATATTACAGTTTTCCGCATGCAGCTTCATACACGGATGAGCAACCGGCGGGTGGTAGTGGTCATTGTGGTCATCTGGACGATGGCCATTGTCATGGGTGCCATACCCAGTGTGGGCTGGAATTGTATCTGTGACATTGAGAATTGTTCCAACATGGCACCCCTCTACAGCGACTCTTACTTAGTCTTCTGGGCCATTTTTAACTTGGTGACCTTTGTGGTAATGGTGGTTCTTTATGCTCATATCTTTGGCTATGTTCGTCAGAGGACTATGAGAATGTCCAGGCATAGTTCTGGACCTCGGCGGAATCGGGATACCATGATGAGTCTTCTGAAGACTGTGGTCATTGTGCTTGGTAAGTTCTGTCTTGCCTGTAACTTACTTTATGGATTCTTAATGTCTTAACATAAACTACATTACTCCATGGTAGTTGTACTCAACAACGTGAATATTTTCCAGGTGTATATGGAGGAATTATGAAGAGATGAAGCACTTTTATATAAATATCTGTGATAAAGTTTGCCAGTCTTCTGAAAATTGTAGAATTATCAAAATAGTGGTATCAGGCCGGGCGTGGTGGCTCACGCCTGTAATCCCAGCACTTGGGAGGCAGAGACAGGAGGATTGCTGAGTTCGAGGCTCGCCTGGGCTACATAGTGAGCTCAGAGCCAGCCTGAACTACAAAGTGAGACCCTGTCTCAAAAAAGAAAAAAAAAATAGTGGTATCAGTGCTATAATATAACAATGTTATGAAACATGTCATTGAAGAGTTTGACTATCTGGTATCAAAAATACATACTAGAATCACCAGTCTGTCAATTTCATTTAGCTTTTCAAAGGTTTCCTTAGAGCCTAAATTGTTTAACTTTTGCCTGTGGTCTCTATAGCACCAATTTTCAGATTGAAGTTATTTTTTATAATATAAATACACTTTCATATATAGTTATTTTTATTAGCCTGTATCTAGGCAAGGTATTTGTCACATTCTATAATGTACTAAATTATATCCAAGGGTATCAAGGTTTTGTAGATTTACTAAACAAAGTTTGGAAACAAAGCTATTTTGTGATCGTAATCTTCAAGAAAATTTGTTAGTTCCTGTGGTTATGTAGGAGGGATGGGTTGATTTTATAGAAAAAAAGTGTTCTGGACTACACAAATCTCATTTTACTGTAAATTTGTATATTGACAACCTGTTATTTTTTGTTTTTTCAGATTAGTGTTTGATGATTTTTTTTTAATGATGTCTTTTAAAACAACTTTTAAGGGCTGAGGATGTAGCTCAATGGTAGACTACCTACCTAGCCTATGTGAAGCTCTGGGGTTAATCCAGCACCATAAAAGATATAACCCAAACACATAAAATTTTAGAAATTCAATGGAAAGTTCCTATAATTTTCTTTGCTCTTTGTAAAACAGAGTAGTATTGAAGTACTGTAGTTTGCTTTCAAACACTGGGAATTTTCTTCATTTTGGTGATTGGAAGGAGACAGAGCCCTGATTCTCAATAGGTAAATCAGCATCTTGGTTGGGCCATTGATCCTATTCTGTTGTGGTTCAAGTGGGTTTATCATGGAGCTTATTTCTAGCTACACAGACTGTGACCTTCCTGTAGACCTGTAAGAATGAGAAGTAGACCTTGGAATTGCTGGTGCAGTGAGATCCCCAACTACCTGGAATACAAGAGATCTCTTTGCCTCAGATGACAGATTGTCTTATTCCATTCAAGGAATTTGGTGGAAGTGCAGGAATAGTTTCCATATATGTTTAGTTATCAAGACTTTGTGCTAGTCCAAAGAGAAAAAATTTTTCATGATGTGGGCGAAACATCCTAGTTTAACATAGACACTATTTTTGTATAAAATTAAATAACTTGTGACATTATATTTCTGGGTTGACTCAGATGTTTATTTGCTGGTGGTCTAAATGTTGATTGGTACATCTCACATGCATATGCTTTTTCTGTTACTGCATTAAGTGCTAAATTTGCACCATGAGCCTACCAAGTTCATGTTTCAATTTTTTTTTTTTTTTTAGACAGGGTCTCGCTTTATAGTTCAGGCTGGCCCTGAACTCACTATGTAGCCCAGGCAAGCCTCCAACTCAGCAATCCTTCTGCCTCTGCCTCCCAAGTGCTGGGATTATAGGCATGAGACACCATGCCTGGCACTGTGGAATGTGGTACTGATTGCTGGTGGGCGTGAGTCACCATGCCTGCTATTGTTGTATATGGTTACTGGGGATTGAACCAGGGACTTGCTCTTGGTAGGCAGGCACCAGAAACACTGAGCTAAATCTCTAGCCCTCATGTTTTAATTTTGACCTTTAGGTAATATCTAGCACAGCCTGTTGTGCAATATACTTAATCATTCATGTGAAATTAGTTGCTGTGTCTCTTTGAGGTTTTTTGCAGGTAGTCTACCATTAAAAGGTTTATAAGGCTACAGTTCCTATGTACATCTGTCTCAATTACCTCTCTCCTAACTCTTAAAATCACACGAACTCCAAATTTGAATATAAGAGAGATAGTGTTGCCTTCTGAGATTTAAGAGAACAGAATCCATAAAGACAATGTTGTTAATATCTTCTGGAATTAATAACATGATTTCTATAGGTGCAAAATGGAAGAAGTTTTAAAATATGAAAAATTCCAATCAGGGTGACAGGTGAAAAAGAAATTTTATGAGGCAAAGTGGGAAAGTGATAGTAATTTAGGAAGCAGAGACTAAATAAATGGTTAATATCCTTTTTGAGAAAATTATCCAGAATGGGAGAATAGGTAGAGTATTGGAGAAAGGGAGTTGGAAAGCTTAGAAAATCCACAGAACTAAACAGTGGTGTTGCTAATGTTATTTTTAAAATGGACACCCCTACTTGAATTCTGTCCCCGTGAAGAAACAAGAGTTCTCTGGTCTGCCCGCATCTCATCTCATTGTACATTTGTGTACTGACAGTTTGTTACTTTTTGTTTTTACTTTGGTTTGGGCATATTAGTTTTCAGTATCTAATATCTGTTGTCTCTGCCAGATTGTTAAGGCAGGCTAGGATATAATGCTGTGTTTTCTATTTTCTTCCCTTGGTCTCTCATGAGGTATCTAGCACAAAGGAGGTGTTTAGTAAGCGACTGTTGAATGAAGGTGGTAACAAAGCCAAGTTAGAGCCTTTAAAACTGAAGACCAGAGAAAGCCATAGTGAACTCACTGTGGTAAATGCCTCTTTATACAGTGGTATGGGAGCCAGCTACATTTGGATGCATAATGTATCCAGCTATATTTCTTTTATATTCTCTGCCTTCTAATCTAAATATATATTTTAGAAAATAATGGCTAAAATGAGTTGTCAATAATAAGTCTGATTTAGTTTCATTTATTCTGGGCCTGATTAGCTGTGTGTTAATTCTTCAATTTCATTTTAACCATGTTGGAATTATCTCTGATCTTTGAACTTTTGAACATTCATGATCAAAAGAAAGTTTGCTTGGTGAACAACTGAATTCCTAGGAGCTGATTTAAAAATAAAGGTCTTCTTGCGATTTATGATAGCAATATGTAGATACACTGCTTTTGGGTGAATATGGGATCTCAGCAATTACTTTTATCAGACATTTTTGCAACATTAATCATGTGGCCCTTAAAATTGTGCCTTAGAAATTAATATTTGTAAATAACCCTCTGGAGCATATGTATTATTATTGACTTCTTGTCCGTATTTTCCAGGGTGTGAAAACTGAGGTACAGAGACTAGGTAACTTCTCCAAGGCCACAGAGCTAGTGGGGATAGGAGAAAGGATTCAAACTCTGGCGCTTGGGTTCTAGAACTGCCTCCATGCTATCTTGCTTCCTCAGAATAAAAGCAACTACCAGTACATGTGGTATCTTGGAATAAAGTTTGAACAGCAAACTTTGTGCTATTGAGTAGACGCATTGTAATCTTATTAGTGCCCATGGATGCTTCCCAGTCTTGTATGTGCTTTGTGTCTATGGGCAAAGAAAGCTTTAAGTGAAAACATTCCTTTCTTTGTTTCTGATGCTCCTCACAACTCTCATTTCTTCTTCCTTTTTCCATTGTGTGATGTTGGGGCACCAGTGCTTCTTGGCACTGAGGGAGTTTTTTTGATCAAGGTGTGGTTAACTAATTCATTGTCTCAGCATGGTCATGTGACCTCTCCCTGGGCTAACTTCTCCTTACTTGACATTTTACCAAGAATTCCTTTGGTGTTTGTTCCACAGTTGAAACTGTGGCAATCAAAATGTTTTTCCTTGTTTGACCACAGGCAGTCTTTAGTTGTAAGTCCATTCCTTTCTGGCACTATTCTTTGTGATGATACCTGTTGGGGATAATTTCAGAAGAGATAAACCAGAATTTGGGAAGAGGAAATCATGGTAAAAGCATGGAGCTTTTTGCACCTGGGATCTGAGAAGGACATGAAATAAATGAAATCTAAGTAGGGTTTTTCACTTTAGGAAGGAGACATTATGTTTCTAGTTTGATCTGTTTGGGCTGGAAATGACTGCTGAAGCTAAATTAATGTTATTACCTATGTAGTCTGTGTCCAAATCAACAGAAGGCACTACTTTTAGAGTATTGCTTGTCCCTGATACCAAGAAAAGCCTCACTTCCCCCACCTCCCATTTCATGTATGTAGCTTCTAGATTGGGATAAGGTAAATCACTTATCAAAAATCTTTCTTTTTGTGAGTGGCAGACCTGGAATTCAACTTTAGGAATGTTTTGAGTGCTCTTCAACCACAGAACACTGGGCCTCCTGTAATTCTTCTTTCAATTTAGTTCATCTAATATGTTTTTGAACCCCGATTATGTGCTAAAAAGAAAAAGATAAGGAAAATTTCTTACAGAACTTACGATATAGTAGAGGAAGAAAGTGCTACAAAGCAGCAAGGTCCATGTTGCTAGTAGAAGTGTGACTCTGAGTGAAGAAGAAGGAAGCAAGAGTTTCCTACAGCAAATTGTTGATGAATATGGAGGAGTTTGTCATACTGGGGGAGAAGAGAAGGAACAACATTTATTACATTTGAGAAACTGAAAAAATCAGCTATGATTTGCATATTGTAGGTCTGATAGGTGGAGTTTTAACTGGAATGTCAAAGTTTTTCCGGCATATTAAAGAGTATAGGTTTCAGCCTACAGTGATAGGAGATGCTAAAGGGATTCCCCAGGTTAAAGGAACACCAATTCTTTGTTGGTAGGGGAACCATACAATTAATCACACATACTGAGACACTTTTAGCAATGTGACAAACACTAACTTGTTGGGATTCTACTACAATAGCCATAAATCTGAGCCTGGAAGACATAGTTACTTCCTGTTTCCTGTTTTTGCTTCCTGTTTCTAGATAATCTATGTATATTCTTTCTAGGTTCTCTTTTGGCTTTTTAAATGAGGTGCTCAACACTTCCATTTTGTAAAAATGGTAATGAAGACTTTTTTACAAGGCAAGTCTCTGTCCAGATTCAGAATTGATAGCTGTAGAGGGTCCTTTGGAATCACTTTATTCAGGCCCTTCATCTTGCAAATGAAGAAACAAATGCTCCCAAATTGATTGAAAACCTTTAATCTGAGTGAGCTCATGACCTAGACCAGGATCCAGGCTTCCAGGCTTCCAGGCCTGCTGCCTTCCGCTGAGGTCCTGTTTTGGTTCCACCCATGCCTTGTCCTTACTCGGTGCCATCCCCACTTGCCCTCCTTTTCTTTATTGTGAAGATCAGCATGTCTTTATATGGCTAACCAGACTAGGTGTAAACACTGGCTGCAGAGGTAACATCGCCTTGAATTTTGCCTTTATAATAACCAACTGGTGATTTCTGTAATGAAGCTTCAACAAAGACATCTGAGGCTGAATTGCTTGTGTATTATTATGTAGTCTTTATACACATTATATAACAGTGCCTTTTTAATAGCATTGCATTATTGCTTTTATTCAGCCTTTTTGTATTGTTTGTGCTTTGTAGAGTGTGTATGTGCGTGCGTGAGTGTATGCATGAGTGTGTGTGTGTGTGTGTGTGTGTGTGTTCTCTGGGAGTAAGTAGCTTCACTCTGCCATTATCTGTGTGATTCTGGGCAAATTTTTTTCTTTGTGCATTTCTTTTTCTGTGCCCTCATTGGTAGTGTGAAGTTGGCCAATTTGATTTCTAAGATGAATTAGGATTCTTTTTTATCCTATAAATAAAATTGTGAGGATGAAAACAACTGTGGATCACCACGTGGAGCTCTCTTGTGGGAAATTTAGAAACGAGACTGGAACAAAACCAAAAGACACTGATTCCTGCCTGTCTAAATGGTGTGCCTCACTTTCTTTACTAATTCACTGTTAGGTACACCAATTCCCATCGAAGGGGTGCCCTTGTAGAGGGTTATCTCAAAGAAGTGAATCTTGGGGTGTTACTTTTCTGTGCAGATCTGCATGGAGGGAAAGGTAGGCATCCCAGTTGGTGTCATTGCTAGAGGAAGGGAGTGGACACAGGGTCCCTTATTCCCTGGCCACAGGTGACCAAACTACACATCCTGTTGCTCTGAAAAGCAATTAAAGCTACCCAGAGTCTGCTCAAGTCCTGGTGGCGTCCCTGTGAAGGACGCTTTGAGGACGAACCTGAGAGAACCTTCATGAGAGCCTCGATTGTTTGGTGCTGTGGGTGGCGCCGGCAGAGACACCCTACAGCTGTTCCTCAGTGCTGACCAGACCCCAAACCCTGGGCGCACATCAAGAGAGAAAACAGCTTTCAAACACCAGCTCTTTATAGCCTTTTGTTGCCCATCTCTATTCAAATATTTTTACTCTGAAGAAACTTTTAAAGAGAAACAAAACCCCCCCAAACCACACAAACTTAACAGAGCTCCTTTTGAGGTATAGACAGAGAAGCCAGGACATGGGGTTCTTTCTTATTTTAGATCTACTGAGAGTGATTCAGACTTGTCTAGCTGAGACTAATGTGCAGAGTTATTTGTCCTTGTCATTAAAGTGAATAAATGATACAAAGACGCCTTACTTGTGATAATGACTGAGAAGCACAAGTTGCCTGGCTGTCAAGAGCTTAGATTTACAATAAAATGGGCCAGTTTGATATTGGGCCCTCACTTTCTAGCCCTCCAACCCTGAAAAAAAAAATGGCTTAGCTTCTCTGAGCTTCAGTTTTAGATCTACCAAAAGGAAGACAGTAGGACATGTTCATCAAGTGTGAGTATTAGATGAACTGATTTATGTAATGTCCAGAGATCAGCGTTCTGGCTTTCAGAGAACTCTCGCTGAATGAATACAACTCTTATCATTACTGTTGACTTCTTTCTGCATGAGCAGCCCCCCTTGCCTTGTCATTTTTCTGACACATGTTCGCATCTACCACATATTAAATTCACTATTTATAAAATGGCGATCCTTCATTCTATCATGCCGTACAAAAGTACTACTGTGTTTTAGTAGCCAGCATAATATAAATTTTATTCTAAATGACCTTTGCTTTTTCAAAGGTACAATTTTAAAAGCTTTTAATTTTTCTCTTTTTTTCATTGGTATGTTTGTGATACATAATACATTCATGTGAGAAAGTGGTACATATACATATTGCATCTTAATTGTTTTTATCTTTCCTTCCCCTCTTCTCTCTCCCATCTTCCTCTACTCCCAGACCCCCCTTCCCAATAGTCTTGCCTATTCCTTACTGGTTGAGCTTCAGCCCTAGTTATGAAAATTCCTATTAGCATCACAGGAAATGGCAGTTTGATCTTTTAACTCTCCAGAGGTAATTGCAGCACTGATGCTTAAAATGAGTTTTGGAAGTAGATAGACCCTTTTGTCAATGTCTCTTAGGAAATCAACAGGTCCTTCCAATGGATCTGTGATACTTAAGGTGAAGCCATCAGCTCAGAGGGGCCTCTTTCCTTTTCATCAACAGTGAAGGGTCATGACTGGACTATTTGGAAAATGTGGCAAATGGGTGGGATCATGAGACCTTATTGCTGTGCTCAAGCTTCAGTATGATCACCTGTGAAACCTTCAGTCTGGGCTTCATCACCATGTACCTAAGGAGAAACACATGTAGCTCCTTCTAAACTTCTATTGTTGCCACATGACTCTTTTTAGACAATTCCTATGGCTATTTCATGGTGGTACATCTTACTTTCTCAGCAGAATAGTTCCAAATGCATAGCAAACTCTAGAAACTTGTTGAGTGACTACATGAAAGGTATCATTTTTTTTTTTTTTTAGACAGTCTCACTTTGTAGCCCAGGCTGGCCTTGAACTCACAGCAGTCCTCCTGCCTCTGCTTCCCAGGTGTATTTTTTTCTGGAATGGGATTTTACAAATTAATTACAATAGAAATATACCTGTAACCTGAAATCCAATGTGTTGTAAAAGTTCTGTTCAAGAGATAATTGTCATAAGTGGTTATAATAAAGCAGTTCCATGTTCTCATGTCATGGACATATTTAAAGCTAACTTCCAGTGAGTGATTATTGAAAATAGTTTATTTTGTCAACAAATATGTGTTGTTGTCTATCTTTGAGGATCTCCTTTAAGGTACTGAGATTTAAAAAAAATGAAACTATGGGGACGTCTTAGATCTCATTTTAGTAGATGAGGACAGATAATTTAAATAAAAGCAAAACAATACAGTAAATAAGTATAGCATAATATAATATGTAAGGCACTTTGGGAATGCTGTCTGGTAACAGCAATATCTGGAAAAGACTTAAAAGTGGAATTGGAATCACATCTTATGCAATGTGCGGGAGTTTGTGAAGTGAGCCCAAGTATGGGACCTCTGTCTGTTATTCTTTACACAGTGATTGAATGAAATTTTTGAACATTTTACTTAAAATGAAATTATTGTATTACTTATGTATGATAGTAGCTTCCATTAGGCGTGCAAATATCCTGTAGATACCTGGGAGTTAGAATTTTTTCATAACTGTCATAATTTGCTTCTAATTTTGCACTAGTATAATACATTCATTTTTTGAATTGATCATAGGAGCAGATTAATGTCAGATTTAACTGGGAATCCTGTATTTTGTCAGTCAATCCTAATGTAATAGTGCATCTGTGCTCATGGGCATGTGCATGTGCGCGTGCACACACACACACACACACACACACACCGTTGTCTGGGCACTAGTGCCTTTTAGATGGCAGTCAACTCTGTATAATATAGATTTTATTCCTTTTTGTACATGCTTCCTTATCCTGGAGATTTAAATCCACAGGGGTTTCACTTATTTACTATTTCTGATTTATCTTTGAGTTGTTTGGAGAAAAAGTAAGGGTTATATCCAATTTGTAGGATATTATATTTGTTTCCCAGAAGTGATGCCTACCTATGAACAAGAAATATTATATACTTTTAGGTCAACACTGAATTATTTCTTCTTTTATGTGTACTTTGTCATGTTCTTTGAAAAAAAGCATTTTACTGAAAATTTTTTCCATGTAAGCAAAGGTTTTTTTTTTTCCTTGTGTTTGTACTTGCGATATTTTTTTCCTCTTTGAGGTCTAAACTACAGCCTTGTGCCTCTGAGAAGCTACTTTTCATCCGTGTATTTTAGTGAAGATGATAGTGTCTAGACTGAATGTGGTAACGGCTTTACTTAAACCCAGGCGGCTCTCCTCCACCAAGAGAGGACTTCTTGTAATGATCCAAAGCAAATACGAAGTTCTAATAGGGTGACATAGCAATAACAGGGTCTTTTTTGAAGAAGTGGGGTTTAATCTGGCATTGAGAGACTGGAAATTCATGGCTTCACCTATTTATCCTGCCCAAGTAGACTTTTATTGACACAAAGAACACTGCATATTAAGTAGGGTTTTCCATGAGTTCATTCTAAATGGGTATTTCTGCACTTCAGAAAGCTTCTCTTTATGTGGCAGCCGCGAATTCATTCACTGGAGTTGTTTTCCTTTCTCTTGGGAGAGAGAAGATGGCTGTGTAGGAGCCTAGCCTCAAAGGACCTGCAGAAGAGACCGGTGGAGCGAAAAGTCCACAGACTTTTGTAGCCAGCAAGCGATTCACCATTTTATCCCCAAGGGATTTGCTTTGCTAACCTCGCTGAGCCTGTGGCACGCAGCACTGCTCTTTGTGTGCTGGCTCAGGGCCAAGGGGAAAGCTGCGCTGTAGACTGGAGCGTTGCAATCAGTGAGTTTCTTAACAAAACAGGGAAGCTGTGTTTAGACGCTAAGAAGAGTGCCCGAGCGTGTGCACGCACATGTGCATGTGTGAGCCTAGTGATCAAATGGTCAAATAAACAAAAGTTGTAGAGATTAGAGCAATAGCTTTATTTAATTTGGCAAATTCTTACATTTTAGGGGAGAAGTAAAGATGTTTTAATAAAAAACACTTTCTAACTGAAGTTAGACTAAGTAAGACTAAGTAAGTCTAACTGAAGTTAGACGAAATGAGAAAATCATTCTGTATAAATTATGAAGAGAAGACTTAATATTTGATGAGGATGTTCAGCCACAAATTATGACAACTAACTCAGAAGCCCCTTTATTTTTCTACTCATGTATACTTTTCATTGGAAAACGTTACCAAAAAGATTTTATTTTCCTTTTATATTTCAATATATAATACATCTTTTTTGCTTGTAGTTTGGCTGCCTTCAATTGTATTTTAAATTTCTTCTGCCATTTTTAACTTTTCCTGGGAAAACAGAGTATTTTTAGTTTTCAGAGTTCCTAAAACATGGTGATGGTCAATATTTTAGCAGAAACCTGAATTTGTCCCAAATGGGATATAATTTTGTGCAAGAATCTTAATCTCTCTGAATGTCTGTCCCTTCATCTGCCAAATATAGAAAATACTTTTATAAGGATCATATGTGGTAATGAACATGAAAGTCCTTTTTATAGGAAGTACTTCACAAATGTAAGCTATGAGTGCTTTTACAGCTGCAGTTTATATAGACCAGTGACCTAAATTAAAAACAGAAAAATGTATGGAATGCTGAGTAAGCAGTGTGACGTCGTAAGCGTTGCCTGTATGTGAACTCCAGATTTGTTGCTGATTGGTGTGACTTCAGGCAATGCACTTCACCTTTATGACAACTTCTTTATCTGTGCCAGTGATGCCTGCACAATGTCATTGTGCCTGCAAGCGTGGTCCAAGGACCACCTGCCTCTGAACTACCTGGCATGCATGTGAAACAAGGCTGAGTGTTGAGCCTCAGCCCAGACCTGCTATAGCAGAATCTTTGTGTTGGCACCTAGCATTAATACCTTTGGCACTCCAGCATGACAGTACTGTGATTCTCTGGCTTGGATTAAAGTCATCTGCCATTCCGCTTGTTCTTGCTCAGTTTTTTTTTTTTTTTTTTTTTGAGACAGGGTCTCGTTTTGTAGTTTGGGCTGGCTCTAAGCTCACTATGTAGCCCAGGCAAGCCTCGAACTCAGCAATCCTCCTGTCTCTGCCTCCCAAGTGCTGGGATGACAGGCGTGAGCCACCACGCCCGGCACTGTGGCATGTGGTATTGATGGCTGGTGGGCCTGAGTCTCCACGCCCAGCATTGTATGTGGTTTCTGGGGATCGAACTCAGGACCTTGGCACATGCCAGGCAGGTGCCGGAACCACTGAGCTAATCCTTCAGCCCTCTTGCTCAGTTTTTAAAAATTAACTTATTCTTTACTAAAACATGTTTATAGCATGTATTGATTATCTTCATTATGGGTGGTCGATGCCCACATATATGACATACCTTAGTTCTCCTTTGTATGGTCTTACCCTCCCTCCTTCACCCTCCTTCCATCTCTTGGACTTCTTCTCCTATTCTTTTTCTCCACACATGTTTGTGTATACAGTTATCATTTTCCTTGGAGGGACTTGGTACCTTTACACAACACATCACAGTTCCTTGTCTTTTTGTATTCCATTTCCTTCCCGTTCTGTACCTGTCTATCTCTAGGTTCCCTTTCTATACTCTAAAAATCTATCTTACTGTTTCCTATTGTCTTTTATTCTTTTATTCTGCTCTTTATTTATATTTTGGGTTCTCATACAAGAGAAACCATGTACTATTTAAGCTTGCATTTCTGATTTATTTTACATAACATTACAGTCCCAAGGTACATTTACTTTCCTAAAAAGGACTCAAGTTCGTCTTTCTTTATGGCAAGGCAGTTGTCTATTGTATGTTTTCTTTCTCCGTTCACTTGGTTATAGACACAGGCCTCTTAAAGATTTAGCTACTATGAGTTGAGATGCTGTGAACAAGGGTATGCATGAATATGCATGTATCACTACAATATAATGTTTTTAACTCTTTGGGGAAGATAACTAGAAGGGGAATAATTGGGTCAAGAGGCTTTCTAGTTTTAGTGTTTTTTTTTTTTTTTTTTTTTTTTTTTTTTTGAGACAGGGTCCTACTTTGTAGTTCAGGCTGGCCCTGAGCTCACTACGTAGCCCAGGAAAGCCTTGAACTCAGCAGTCCTCCTGTCTCTGCCTCCTGAGTGCTGGGATTACAGGTGTGAGCCACCACAACAGGCATTGTAGTATGTGGTACTGATTGCTGGTGGGCATGAGTCACCACACCCGGTATTGTTATATGTGGTTACTGGGGATCGAACCAGGGACCTTTTGCCTGCTAGGCAGGCACTGGAACCACTGAGCTAAATCTCTGGCCCTCTAGTTTGTTTTTGAGGCATCTCCATACTAGTTTCCATAATCATTATACTGGTTTACACTCCCATCTAGAATGAAGGGTTCTTTTTCCCCATCGCCAATCTTTCTGTAAGATGTAATCTCACTGTTTCTTTAATTAGCATTTCTAGAATGGCCAGCGATATCGAACATTTTTCCATGTATTTATAAACACTGAGAAGGGGGCCATTCATTTCCATTTCTGTGTTTTGATTGGGTCTTTTATGTGAGGTAGTCTAACTTTTGCAACTTCTTTATACTATATATCAGTCCATTGGTGTTATAATATCTGATAAAAACTTTTCTTATTGTCTTCACTCTTGTTTGTTTCCTTTGCTGTGCAGCAGGTATAGCATAATTTGTTATGATCTCACTTATTGATTCTTGATATTGTTTCTCTTGTAGTTGGTGCTGTTTTCAGAAAGTTCTTGCCTATGCCTTGGTCTTCAAGAGTTTTACCAGTTTTTCTTCCACCAAACTGTTTCTGTTTTTTTTTTTTCATTATTCAGTAAACTTTATTGGTACATTATATACACAGCTCACAATCACACACAACATTGAGGAATTTGTACCAATATGTGACACAGGTCAATTCTCATTTTTACTCACATCCCTGCCCTCCCACCCCCTCCCCACCCTTTATATACATACTCTTATTTTTTTTTCAAATCATATTTATTCCTTCCCTTCATTACATTCCCACACCAAATTCCTTTTGGATATTTCCCACTCTACAAAAACTATCATATATTCTAGAGCTCCTTTACCTCTACAGGTGCTTATATCAAAGAGAAAATCCGATATTTGCATATCTGTGTTCTATTTATTTCACTTATTAGTGTGTCCTCCAGGTGTCTCCATTTGCACATAAATGAATCTTGTCATTCTTTATGGCAGAGTAATGCTCCATTTTTTTTTTTTTAAAAAAACCACATCTTCTTTATCCAGTCTCCAGTTGATGGGCATTTGGGTTGTTTCCAAGATTGGGCTATCACGAACTGAGATGCTATGAACAAGGGTGTACATCTGTCTTTCCAATGTGATTTTTAAAATTCCTTTGGGTATATTCCTAGCAAGGGGACAGCAGGGTTGAATGGGACCTCTAGTCCTAGTTTACTGAGGAATCTCCATACAGATCTCTGCAATGGTTGCACAAGTCTACAGTCCCACCAGCAGTGGAGAAGGGTGCCTTTCTTCCTACAGCCTCGCTAACATTTATCATTGGTTGATTTTGTAATAGTGGCCATTCTTTGTAGAGTGAGATGGAATCTCAGTGTTGTTTTCATTTGCATCTCTTGAATGACCAGAGAGGTTGAACATTTCTTGTGTTCTGTGAACATTTCTTATGCTTCTTGGCTGCTTTGACTTCTGCCTCTGAGAAGTATCTGTTCATTTCAGATGCCCATTTTTGAATTGTGCCTTTAAACTTGGTGAGACTGATTTGTTTAAGTTCCTTGTATTTCGTAGATAATAGCCCTTTGTCTGACAAACAGCTGGTAAAGACTTTTTCCCATGTTGTTGGTTGTCTCTTAGCAGTGCCAGTGATTTCTTTTGTTGTGCAGAAGCTTTTTAGTAGGATGAGATCCCATTTGTTGATTCTTTCTGCTAGTTCTTGTGCTATAGAGGTTTTATTCTTGAAGTCTCTGCCTAAGCCAATGTCTCCAAGAGTTTTACCTAACCTGTTTTCTAGCAGGTTTATTATTTCTGTTTTAATGTTTAAGTCTCGAATCCATTATGAATTTAGTTTTGTGCATGGTGAAAGAGATAGGTCTAGCTTTAGCTTTTGGCAGGCTAAAGCCCAGTTTTTCCAGCAACATTTGTTAAAGAGGCTGTCTTTCTTCCATTGGGGATGTTTGGTTCCTTTGTCAAAGATAAGGTGGCTTAGAGTATCCGGGGTTGTTTCTGCATCTTCTAATCTATTCCACTGGTCCTCGGGTCTGTTACTTTGCCAGTATCATACAGTTTTTATCACAGCAGCTTTATAGTAGAGTTTTAAGTTGGGTGGAGTGGGGACTGCCGGCGGGCCGCAATCCTCTGCTCTGGTAATGGCACCTGGGGTCTGCGAGTTTCTGTTTTAATAGTAAGATCTTTGATCCATTTTGACTTTAATACACATCATAAGACATATGGGTCTAGGTTAAGTTTTCTTTGTGGATAGCGGGTTTCCCTAGCACCACTTATTAAAGAGAATTTCTTTTTTCAAGTGATGGTGTTCTTCCCTTTTTTTGAAGTAAAGTAGTTGAGTGTGTTTGGAGTTATTTCTGCATCTTCTGTTCTGTCCCACTGATCTTCAGATCTGGTTTTTTTTTTTTTTTTTTTTTTTTATTGGTTTTGCCAGTACCATGTTGGTTTTGTCACTCTCTAGTATAAGCTTACATCAGGGATTGTGATCCCCTTATTTTTGCCCCTGTTGCCTAGAATTTCTTTTGCTGTTTAGGTCTGTTCTGGTTCCATATGAATTTTAGGATTATTTTCTCTAGCTCTGGGAAGTATGCTGTTTGTATTTTGATTGGGAGTACATTGAATTTTTGTAACAGTTTTGGAAGTATGGCCATTTTCACAATATTGGTTCTCTCTATTCAGGAGCAGGGGATGTCTTTCCATTTCTTGAGGACCTTTTTGATTTCCTTCATTTGAGTTTTCATTGAGGAGGTTATTCAGTTCTTTGGTTAGATTAATTTCTAAATATTTAATATTTCTTGATGCTATCATGAACGATATTATTTCTCTAATTTCCTTCTTGGTGGGTTTATTATTTAGGGTACAAGAGCACTATTGATTTTTTGTACATTATTATTGCACTCTGCTGTGCTACTGAATTTGGTTACTAATTCTAGAGTCTTTGGCTTCTATGTAGAGGATAATGTTGTCTACAAATTATGATAATTAAACTTCTTCCTTTCCTACACATATTTCTTTTATTTCTTTCCTTTCCTGGTTGCCCTGTGTAATGCTTCAAGGACTGCAGTAGTACCTTAGTCCCAAATACTTCAACTTAGGAACAGAAACGTTTGGCCAAATTTTGTTTCTTTTTGCAAATCTTGTTTCTGCATCAGGTGATTAACATGAATATGGTCATTTTCCCCAGAATAGTAAAATGTGGATACAGTTCACAAACTTCATTTGTTTTACAATTCTGAGGAAGATGACCACATTTGTGTTCATGTAGGGAAGATGGCCATAGCTGAGTTACTCACCCAATACAAAGTTCATGAACAGAAGCAAAATTTTGCAAATCATTTCTGTTCATAAACCAAATTCTTCACAAACAGAAGCATTTATGAACCAAGGTATATTGAACAAAAGTGTTGGTAGTGGATATTGTTCTTTTGCTCTGCATTTTAGAGAGAAATCTTTCAGTAGAAATGGAACCTACTTCACCATAATGTATGATCTTTTTGATAATTTGCTGGATTCTGTTTGACAGTATTTATCAAGGAATTTTGCATCTATGTTCATTAAAGAGTTGGACATGTAGTTCTCTTTTATGGTTGGGTTCTTTTCTGGTTTTGGAATCAAGTACTTCCAGAAAGGATTTTGGAAGTATGCATTCCTTTTGATGGCATTAGAGTTTGAGATAGACTGACATTAGATCTCCAAAGTTCTTAAAGAATTCAAGACTGAGTTTTTCTTAGTACATAGGTTCTTAAAATTACTTTTTCAATTTAATTATCTGATTTTGGCTTATTCTCCATTTTATTAGACTACAGGTTTTCAAAGTAGTTACCTATGACCTAGATTTTTGCAGAATTTGTTGTAATTTTACCCTTTTCATTTCTAATTGCTTTGATTTGGGTCTTGTCTTTCCTTTCTTGGGTAAGGTTAGCTAAGGATTTATCAGTTTAGTTCATTCTTTCAAAGAGCCAACTCTTTAATTATTGATTCTTTGTAATTTTTTTGTCTCATTTTCACTAATATCTGCTCTGGTCTTTATAATCTACTTCCTTGTACTAATTTTGGATTAGGATTTTTCTTGTTTTCTAGAACTTTGAGGTATATGATTAGGTTATTTATTGGCTTACTCTGATATAGGGATTCATAGCTAAAACCTTCACTGTGATAGAATGCATCACATAATTTCAATTCTTTAGCATTTACTGAAGCATGCTTTATGTGCTGGCATGTAGTCTGTTTTGGAGAAAGCCATATATCCTGCATATTCTATTCTTGTTAGGGGAAATACCAGCTATCTATTAAGTCCATTTGTTCTTAGATTTGATTTAACTTTAATAGTGCTTTATTGATTTTTTGTCTAATTGATTTATTTTTAACAGCAGGAATTCAGGTCCATCATTATTATTATGCCTGTTGCTTCAAATGTTTTCAGTCCTTTGATTTTTAATCTGTGAATTTCTTTTTGAATTAAATATGTTCCTTGCATATTGCATAGTATTGGGGTCTCTGTCTTGATTCATTCTGCCAATTTGTGTCTTTTGATTGGAGAATGGAGGCCATTCACATTGATATTTATTACTAAAAGGTATTGATGTATTCCTGTCATTTGACCTTTTTTCCTGTTGCTGATTTCCTTGTTTTGTTTTCCTTCTACTTAATTGATCACCCCACATGGCATGTTCACTGTATTTGACTTACTGGCATTGTTGGCTTCACTTTTCTTTCTAAGATAACCTTGAGAATTATTTTGTAGTGCTGGTTTGGTGGTTTTGAATTTCTTGAAGTGCTTTTTTGTCATGAAAATAACTTATTTTTCCATAAATTTTGAAGGATAGTTTTGCAGGCTACATACAACCAATATAATTTTAATCTCCTGTGTTTCTCTTCGAAACCTTTTTGTAGACTAATTCTTTGCTACACTGGTCAGCTGTGTTTTGTATTGTTTACCTCTGCTAGCTTTTTTGTATTGTTTACCTCAGTGAGCTCCCTGATCATTTCATTTTAGTACTTCCATTATCTGTTTAGTTATACCTTCTGTGCTCCTTCAGAGCATATCTTTGATGTTTTAAAATTTCTATCATTCCTTAATAATTTGAGTGTGTGACTTTTGCTCTTCTTTTCCTTGATATCCCCTGATTTTTTTTTAGTGGAGTTGGGAGTTTTGGGAGCTATTTTCTTTCCTTATCTTCTCATGTTTCTATTGCTTTTGTTTGTTTACTTTGTTTTGCTTTGTGGTGAGGTTTGTGAGTGCTTGTAGTAGAATTACTTTGATGCTAGTGTGGAGATCTCTTTAGTTAGTCTACTTTTCAGTCAATTATATGACTCTTGAAATATGATGCAAATCAGCAGCAGTAGTACTGTCCAAGAGAAACTGGATATTGACATACTCTAAGAGCCAGTAATGTGCCACCCTTGACCATGGAAAAGAAATCCACAATTATAATATAAAAAATAAGACAACTCAGATATTGACATACAGCAAATATGTACTAAATTTGACAACTGTATCTGTACTAATGTAAAAAACCCCATAATTATATAAGCTTTATGAATCTACTGAGTTCCCTCCTGATTGCTTGGGCTCTGCTTCTCCCCCCTCCCCCTCCCCTCCTCCTCTCCCCTCTCCTCTTCTACTTCTCTTTCCCTGTTATTTTTCCAGTGTTTGAATTTCAAATCTTGGAGAGGCTTAACTGCTGCCACTCATCACTGCTCCATTTTTCACTCTCTTGTCTTTGCTCAATTTTAAACTCTGTTTTTCATTCTTTTCCTGCTGAAAATGACACCCATTGTATACCATTTAAGCAATGTGTGAATATCTGTGATGGTTCCATGCACAGGTATTTACACACCTGCTTCACAGAAGAGGATGAAAAGACAGAAGGCAAATAAGTGTGCGCAGCAAGAAAACCCAAAACAACTAAGATTAAACTCTTGTCTTTTGAAGAATTTGCTATCAATAAAAATCAGCACTTCTACACTAAGTAGATATTTTTCCCAAATAGTTGAACCATTCTCATTAGTTATATTACTTTAGGAAGATTTATCACCTCTAATTTAGTATCTGAAAGTGCAACTGATTTACCTATATAAAAATACCCTCAGGAATTAATGGCATGGAATTTTAAGAGAAACACTATATTCCCAAGAAAAGAACTAGAAGAATATGTTTATTTTTGCATTAACTTTTTCTTGCCTCTACAGAGACTCCTTTGTAGAAAATTAATAAAGCAGTCATTTAGGCTATATAAAGAGTAGTTTTCCCCCTTTCATTTTCTTTCTGAGTCAGAGTAATTGATTCAAAGAGTTTGGGATTTGGATGCACATGTACTTGAGTTAAAAATCTTAATTCCTCTGACACAATAGCTGTGTGATGTTAGGCAATATGTTGCATCTTTCTAGGTTTCTGTTTCCCACCAAAACTGAGGAGAGCACTTTCCCCTAAGTGGGAAGCTTGTCAAAATTCAGTCAGAAATGTTCCAGTGCTTAGCAAACTACCTGGACTATGTTGGCATGAACATAACCATCTTTTTTATTTAATTCTTTATTGGTACATTTTATATACAACTCACAATCACACTCAACATTGGGGAATTTGTATCAGTATATGACACAATTCTCATTTCTACTCTTATCTGTACCCACCCCCAACCCCCAACCCCTGTATACATGTGCTTTCAACATGACCATCTTTTGCCTTCCTTCTACTCACATACAGAGAGTTCTACCTGCTGCAATTAGTGGTTGGAAATGTCCTTTCAGGATGGAAATCTCTTTGCCCCCAGCTTCTTTTCTAGGCCTATCTAATGATGAGTGACAGTGTCCCACTCTTGATGAACCAAAGATTCTATTTATATGGGAATTCAGCCTGTTAATCTGTTCATCCATCAATTCATCTTCTAATCTTTCATTAAAGCATAAATGTAGAATTCTAGAAATGTAGAAATTCTAGAAATCTGATAGGATGAAGCTATCAGAATTATGGTATTCACATCCCCTTCCAAAATCAGGCTTCAATTTTCTGTAGAGTAGTACTGGTGAATGTTTTCTCAGTGTCTGCATACACTTACTGGATGCAAGGAACAATTTTATCCACTAGAGGCTAGACTATCTCCATGTAGGTGGATTATTATATATGTATATATATTTACATATGTGTATATAAAATTTATGTTATGTGAAGATAGGATCTTTATGTAGATGGGCTGTTATATATATATATAATCATATGCATATGAACAGTGTATGAAAGGGCTAGGTTCTAGGGTGCCACTTACTAGTATGGGCTCTGAGCCTTTGCTCCCACAAAAAGCCTTTCAACTATCTATAAAGCAATTCAGTTCAGGTGATACTGAACATTACATGGAAAGAAAATAAACTGTGAAATATAAAATGCCTCCTGACTTAGAAGTGCAAGTACATTGTGAGGCAGAATGAGAGTAAGTCTGTGGCAGATATAATTATGAGGAAAATATGCCCCTGCATCCTAAAGCCTGCAGTCTGGGTGGAAAGGTAGCAATTCACGTGGAGACAAGCAAGCACTGGAGAGCCAAGAGGTGACACAGGTAACATTAAATAGGTAGAGACAAGATGTGTGGGAATTTAGAGGAGATGGGATATAGTTACAGTGAGAAATCAGGAAATTTTATATAAATGAGTTTCATGACTTAGATGTTGAAATACAGGGGATGTCTGGGGAGAAGGATTTTCTATGAGATTTCATTCACCCTTTTCAATTTTGAGTCCTTTAAAAATATTACTTATTATTTTCCAGTTTATTAACGGAATGCACATTGATAGAAGAAAGTAAAATTTAAAAAATTATAAATTTTATCTTAAATAGACAAATCAAATATAAAAAATGTGCAGATACTTTCTAATTCTTTTTCTTTTTTTTGAGACATGGTCTCACTTTGTAGTTCAGGCTGACCCTGAGCTCACTAATGTAGCCCAGGCAAGCCTGGGACTCAGCAATCTTCCTGCCTCTGCCTCCCGAGTGCTGGGATTACAGGTGTGAACCACGCCTGGCACTGTGGTTATGAGGTACTGATTGCTGGTGAGTGTGAGTCACCACACCCAGTATTGTTGTATGTAGTTACTGCAGTGGAACCACTGAGCTAAATCTCTGGCCCAATACTTTCTAATTCTTTGTGCTAGTGAATATTACCATTGAAATCATATAATACATCTGTCTGATGACAAAAGTAGTACATACACAAAATTGGAAAAATAAAAAAACAAGGAGAAATACCCACTTCTAGTTGCTACACCCAGAGATATCAGTCATATTTCAGGTAACAAGTAGCATTATACTCTGTACAACTTAATATTGTCCATTATTTGATTCTCATCTTATTTCTCCATTACCAAAAGCTTCACATGCACTATTGCTTTGGCAAACATTTCAGTGACATACAATTTTATATTGTATTTAAAAAATATTTTAGGCATTTTAGTAGGCCATTAAGGGATCTTGGACAATGTCATGTTTTTACACAAAGTCTACTACATCCATATAGAAAATAATATCACTAGTTATTTGTTTTTTCTCTTTTTGGTAATATAAGTATCGGTGTGATTAATATCTACTATGAAATTTTTGTCTCCACTGTTTTCTAATGAATTTTGATTATTTATTGGTTAATGTCTTTCTAGAAAATTTGCTCTGATTTATACTCTTCAGAAAAGGAAATAAAAATGTTTTTGTCACATTCATACCAATATCAGGTGATTTTTTTCCCCCTAAATAGTGCTCTCTTTTATCATTTATGTTATTTTATCCATGAGAACAAACATTACCCAGTCTGAGAAAAGAGCTGGTCATTCTTTAGGGTTTAGAAACTAAGTATAAATAAAAACAGAAAAGCATTTGGCAACATTTAAGTATGTAAACTACTTTGAAGTACTTTGGCTCCTGGAAGTGTCTATATTTACTTCTTTTAAAGCCTGAAAGCTTAACTGCCAAGCAGCATGGTAGTTGACAGTGCCCCTTCCTGGGTTCTGATCCTGGTGCTGCTACAACAGTGCCAGCAGAGTCAGTTTGGGGACCATACACAACTGTTCGAAGCTTTGGTCTGTAATATGAATGGTAGGAAGGAATAGTAAAACCGCAAGAGGTTGAATAAGGTTGTGATAAACGATGCCAAATTAGCCAAGGCTGGTGGAGCAGTCTTCTAAACCCAGGATTCTGGAAGGGTGAGGCATGATAATCAAAATTTCCAGCCTTGCCTGGGCAATTTAGTATTTTAGTAAAACTCGATCTCAGAATTTAAAAATTAAAAAAAGGGCTTGGGACGTAGCTCAGTGTCAAGGCCTGGTGTTTAATCTCCAATACCACCACCCCCATCACCTCCATAAAAAAAGAAAGCCATAGAAAGCCAAGCCAAGCATATAAGTTCTCGGTAGGCAGATAGAGTTGTGAAAATACATAGTGCGTAACTTTCACCAAATGAGCATACTACTACGCTAAAACCTAAGATCTCTGACTTCATCATCATTGTGGTAAGTCCACCCTATTCTGAGAAGGAACAGCTACAAGGAGCGGGGACCAGTCTTGCTTCTCAGTGGGACAGGGCTTCCTTGGACAGCGTGGTGTGGTAAGGAGTCCTGAGAGATCCTGAAAAGAGAAATACCACTGTCTTCCAAGGTTCTCAACTTTTCTGTCTTTCCTGGCAACTTTAATTCCCACTTAGTGTTCCCGTTGTGTCAGCTCAGCATTTTCACTGTCTCAGTAATTCTTTCACAATGCTTCTCGTCTAGAAGAAATATGTTCGTTTCATTTATTATGCAGTTAAGTCAATTTAGTAATTATAGCAAAAGATCCTAATGAATTAGTTGGGATTTTATAAAATGGGGTGAAACCATATACATTAAAAGAAAGAATATTATCTTTGTTTCATTCAGAACAATTCCTGAGGAGTACATGTGCTTGGCAATGCACATCTGCTCAAAAGTTGGACTGCGATAGTACACCAGTATTCTCATTTCCTCCCTTGCCCTGAGTTTGATACGATTCTCCATTTCCATCAGTACTCATATAATATTGTAAAGGCACAACATTGTCAAAGAGAATGTCATGTCATCTAATGTTGAAACTTGAATACCCTTCAGCTAGGGGTTTGAAGGTTATCTGATGGTTGTTAAGTATCACTGTTTTCCTCACATTTAAGTATCTGGTAGTGTTCTTCTAAATTCACTCTGGTACCTCAAGAGGTCTTGGGGACAGTTTGGGAACCACACCCTACTCTCCCTCTAGGTTTTGACTCCACTTTGTTTTTGTTCTCTTTAGGCTAGCTGTCTCCTCTTGTGTACTAGTTCCTGTTTCTATTTGTTCCTCGGTGGGTTCCAGCTGTCTGGTTTCCTTCTGCTTTGCCCCTGGGCCATTCTCCCCTTAGTCACCCTCAGGCAGAAGAAGTCTGTAGCTGCTCGTGGAGCTTTGCAGATCTACAGAGGCCTAGATGTAGGTGCTGATGTAGTTTGGTAGTTGCTGTAGATCACTCCACGTGCTCCTACAGGTCTTCAGTCCCTGACTCCAGACAGTTACAAACACTTCTGTTGCAGGCTGTCGCCATGGCCCAGTGCTAGGTGTGTCTCTGTAGTGGCCTCTTGATAGCCAGTGTGACATGTCCTCCACACCAGCCCTCCTCACTCAACAGTGACCGCCATATGACATGAGACCACATCTCATCATGCCTGTTATTGGCTGTCAACCCAGCAAACACACTGCAAAGAGCTGAGTGGTTCATTTTCGCACTCTGGGTTTACCACTTCTTACTTGGAAAGTATTACTTCCTGTGAGAATTAAGTGAGAAAATAAGGGGCTGGGGATTTAGCTCAAGTGGTACTGCAACAACCTTGGATGCCCAAGGGCCTGAGTTTGATCCCTAGTACTGAAAAAAAAAAATATATATATATATATATATAAATAAATAAAATTAAATAAAAATAGAAAATAGTGCCCCTCGGCACCATATCTGACATGCACTTAGCAAATGTTAACTGCCACTATTGTTCTGACAGGAATTTTGAAATTTTAGACATTTCATTTTTATTAGGAATAAAGCAACAAATGACTAATTTTTAAAAATTTCAATGCATATGTCTCCACAGGACATATATAACCTAATGATTTCAAAGAAATTGTAACTATGTTAGTGCAAATGCTATTTTGTTCATCTTAGAGATGATAAAACTGAAGCTCAGAGAGACTATGTGAATTGCTGAAGGCAATTCAATATTGGTGTTCCTTATTATGTTGCTGCCTTTCATATTTCAAGAGTTAAAAATGGAAGAGGAAGTAAGAAAGAAAGGAGAAAAAAGGAAAAGAAATTTGCTATTCACTTTGATTTTTCTGCACAATTAAAATTTGCTATTTCTGTTGTGTCTGACTTCTTTAAATGTTCTGGTAGTTTTAACTAGTGTATGTGAGTCACCACAGTGGAAAAGAATGCCTATGCTTTGTTATTAGAAATCATTTTTAGAGATGCTTTTTGGCCTGATTGAACAGCATATCATCAGTATTGTATTTATAAATGTTCTATCTATAAATATTCTTTGTAATAAAAATACAATATGAAAAGTTCTAAATTTTATTTCCAGTGGTTAGAAAAATGACTGGAAAAAAAGGACAAACTTTTCCTTTCTCCTCCTCCCCTGCCTTCCAGATGTTCACATGCCTAACCCTTTCGCCCATGCTAGCGCTGGTGCTGCCTGACCGCTCTCTGGGCTCAGCGGCATGGAAATACATCATCAGGGTATAATTTTGTACAGAGCACAGAGAACATGCAATTATGAAATGGAGTCTGCGCGAAATAGCCTGGCTGTAGACTGTGTTTTTATCTCCACGTTAAAATGCACATGAAGCGATGGCTTCTTTTAGGTCTGCAGAATGTTTGCTGGTTCTGTTGTTGCTTGGCGATTTTCGTGCCCAAGTAGCAGGTGACTGGAGAACTGACGACAGTCACGCAGCACCAGGAGGGAGTTACTCGGGCAGTGACTGTAGGATGTTGTAGCATCGAGTCACTGTAACAAAGGCCAGATGTTTGACTCTGACGGTGGTTGACTAAGAAATCGTGGCAGTCATGGCTGCCAGGTTACAAATCTGGTTTATCGGGGGGTTTCTCTGTGCAAGTAAGCACCATGGTGGTTCTGCAGTGAGGCAGCATGCCTGGTGGAAGCCACTTTGGTTTAAGTGTGAGAAATATCCTGTGGCTAAGTGTGACGTAGGAAGTTAAGAAAGGAGTCTGAAATTTCCAGTAAGTATTTTTTGGGGCATAGTTAATATTACAAGATAATTCTTTGGTAGATCCGCCTCTTTTCTGTTTATGTATTATAGTTGCTTCCCGTGTTGTATGCCAAATTGCCTTCCACTTATCGAATTAAAAACATTTGCTTAATATCTCATAGTTTCACAGGTGGGAAGTGAAGGTGTGTCTTGACCGAGTTCTTTGCGCACAGTCCCCTAAGCTGAAATCAACATACTGCCCGGGCTGCGCTCTCACCTGGAGGCCCGACCAGGGAAGATCTGCTTCTCATTTTCCCTAGATTATTAGCTGACTTTTCAAGTGCTCACTTAATTAGGTACCTTTGGTTTGGGATATCTCTTCAGATCACACCCAGGGGGTGAGAGAAGCTGCAGAGGTGTGACTCTCTGCAGGTCACTTTGGACTGTTTCCCCTGTACATACATCGTGGCTTTTGCATACAGATGACAGGGAAAATGGCTTTGAGAAAGTTTTAGTTTAAAAAAAAGAATACATTGATTTATTTATTTTGCGGTACCATGGATGAAACTCTGGACCTTGTACTTGTGAGGCAGGCATGGCATCACTGAACTACATGCCCAGCCCCCCCCAAAAGAATATTATTAGACTGAAGACTAAAGGATGGAATATAATGTATCTAAATCTATCCTTTTAAAAAAAAAAAAAAGACGTGGGCCGGAGGGTTAGCTCAGTGTTTCCGGCGCCTGCCTCGCAAGCGTAAGGACCTGAGTTTGATCCCCGGTTACCACAGATAATGCTGGGCGTGGTGGCTCACGCCTGTAATCCCAGCACTCGGGAGGCAGAGACGGGAGGATTGCTGAGTTCGCGGCGGCTTGCCTGGGCACCATAGTGAGCTCAGGGCCAGCCTGAACTACAAAGCGAGACCCTGTCTCCAAAAAGCAAAAAAAAAAAAAAAAAAAGGCGCCAGAAATGTGATTTTTTTTCTCAAAGAATGTATCACTTAATGCTTTTTCCATGAATTATTCTCTTTTTGACTACTGAGACATTAGTCTTGCCTGATTTTCCTGCCTCTTCATTCATTCTTTCACTTGCACTTCCTGCTGTTTGTGGAACCTGACAGTTCCGTTTGTCTGCTCGCCTTAAGAGTGGCTAGAAGGTTTATGCCCAAGGACCACTGACTGCCTGGGTGCAGTGCCATGCAAACACAGTCTTGATGTCACTGTTACCCTGCAGATAGGCCAGCAGCCCCGTTGGGGACATGTTATAACATGGGTGTTTGCAGAGTAACCTGTGGGTGACAGATCTTAGACTAGTTCACACTGTTAACATAGATCTGAATTCTTTTTAACCTGTAAGAGACATGCCAGTTCCACTCACTGAGGGTGATTTTTATGTAGTCTGAGATGCAGAGAGTATCAGAATATAGGTCTGTGCCCATTTGTACTTCACCTGATAAAACAGAAGGACTTAAACCAGCTTAAAAGGATGCCTTTCAGTTCAGAATACAAAGCTGAGTTACAACTGAGCAAGAAAAAGGAGGAAAAGGGAAAAATAAATGAAAGAAAGCAAAATGAAATTAGGTAAGGATATAATTTCTACCAGTTCCTGTAATTGTACACGTAACTACACTCATGACTTGGTGGCTGTCTCCAGGAGGGACAGCCCTGATGAGCCCCGAATGTGGATCTTTTCCCCTGTGAGTCTCCAGCAGTGATGGACGCGTCACCACGGTGTGATACTCTGAGCTCGCAGCTACCCAGTTCCATCATCCTTTCTCACTCTCCAAGGAAGGCTGCGGCGGGTGACCAAAGTGAAGTTCAGCATGAGAAATTCTGTATTTAAAAGATGCAGTGTAATCATTTGACTTTCTAATCAAGTATACTGGCTAGTTCAGTCAGACTCAAGTTTAACATAGTGTTTCTAAGTCTTTTAAAACATATTGCCCTGCCTCCTAAAAGTTTAAGAATATTTTAAAGTTTTGTTTTCCATCCTTAAGTTATGTTTTAAGCTAAGCATGGTGGGGGAGCCTGTGGCCCTAGCACTCTGGGAGACTGAACCGAAGGACTGGAAGTTTGAACCTGGCCTGGGCAACTTAGCAAGAACTTGTCTCAGAAAGTTAAATAAATAGAAAGGTTGGGGATGTAGTTTAATGTGAAAATCCTGGGTTCAATCCCTGGTACTCACCCCTTCCCCCCAAATAACCCTACCTCACCCCAAAAAGTTGTTTTATTTTTCAACTGTAAAGTTGCGATATTAAAAATGAGCACAGCCAGCAGTAGTTATTCTGCCATAATTCTCCCAATAGCCTTAAAAATAAATCTTCATTTTAGTTTATTTGAAAGAAGGAATTCTAGTTTGCCATGTGTGTTATATTATAATTATTTCTTTTAAGGTTCATCCCCCACCCCGATTATTTTTATTGATAACATCTGGGCACACTTTTCAAAAATTATTTCCAGTAAAATATAAAATGTTGGAAGTCACTGGAGCCTTGTTGGAGAAAGTGAGTAATTAAAATTCACTCTAGGAGGCTTGCAGAACTTAAAAGGACATCTGTCTCATTAAAGAGACTGCTCTCCTCTAAGAGGGAGGAGAGGGAGAACCCGGGCCCCATGCAAGGGTTACAGAAAAGAGTAATGGGTGGCCTGTAAAGCAAAGGGACTGGGTGATGGAGGTGTTGGGACTCTGAGGCACTGACCCAGTTATTCCTGGTTATAAATCAAAATTATATTCGATGTCGGTGTTATACAGAAACATTGAAATAAGAGTACAGATGGGGTCTCACTTCCTCATTTGTAAAATAGAGACAGGAGTATCTATCTCATAGGGTTCTTGCAAGGACTATATGGGAAGTATATTCAGTGGTGAGAGCACAGTGCAAGGCATATGGCAAAGCCCAGTTGGCTATTAGATGTGCATATGCTCACACATCAATTAATGTGTAGAATAATGCTATAAAATCAATACACTTAACATGGTTTCCTTCATCCTTTAAATTTAAAATCTAATGTTTTGCTAGAAGGTTATATTTTTCTGTGCTGACTTGTGCTTGATTTTGCTTTCATGTTGTTATCAGGATGTGAAAGTTAATAGTTTGATTATTAATTACTATATTGATAAAAATAAGGAGGGAAAGGGGCCAGAGATTTAGCTCAGTGGTTTCAGCACCTGCCTCGCAAGCGCAAGGTCCTGAGTTCGATCCCAGTAACCACATACAATGCTGGGCGTGGTGACTCACGCCCACCAGCAATCAACCAGCAATCAGCACCACATACCACAGTGCCCAGCATGATGGCTCACGCCTGTCATCCCAGCACTCGGGAGGCAGAGGCAGGAGGATTGCTGAGTTCGAGACTTGCCTGGGCTACATAGTGAGCTTAGGGCCAGCCTGAACTACAAAGCGAGACCCTGTCTCAAAAAAAAAAAAAAAAAAAAAAAAAAAAAAAAAAAAAAAAAAAAAAAAAAAAAAAAAAGAAAGAAGGAGGGAAAGTAAAAGAAGGAAAACTTGTTCTATTTTTCTTAAGTCATTGTTCTGTAATTGATAATAAGCATGGAAAAATAAGCTTAAATATGTATCTAAAGACTTTAAGAAGGGTTTATTTTTATAACTTTTTACTTCTAAGAATTTAAGAAGAATGTGTGCAAAGATGTGTGCTTGTATACATATAAAAATACCTATGCATACATATGTGCAAGGTACAGATTGGATTCTAAAGATGGAATTCTAGGTAATTTTTGTTGTAGATCTTGTCTTTCAAATGTTCTACAGTCTGGACTTATTATGTTCATATCACAAAATAATAAATGCTAAAGTTTTTTAATGAAACATAAAAAAGCCTATGAAATTATAAATATAGATTAAGAGTGTAATTACATAGAAAATTTAAAGGATCCTCAGGACAATGCCCACATCTGAAATGGCTGGCTTCTATACTGTGAGTTGGTGTAGCTAGTACAAAAGTGCCCTCAGGGTCCTTCTGACCCCTGTACTCCTACTTTTTTGCTTTCAGTTTGTAAGATCTATTTCTCTTTGGTTCTGAAAGCTAGGTGGTGAGGTTAAATTCTGTTCTCAAGGATGGGATTAGCCAGATAGTTAAAACATTTATTTTTAAGAAGTGAAAGCCAGAAGTACAATCTCAGCAAGTAAAATAAAACAAGTTTTCCTCCCTGAGTTTTTGGTGAAGAAATGATGTAAAAAGAGAAATAAAAGTCTTCTCTGTACATTTTTGTTAGGCATCTTTCATGTAAGGGTCATCATTATGGCCCTCTTGATAAGACTGCCAATCTGAGGAAGAAGGAAGCAGTGACATTCTCATAAGCAGGATTGATCCTGGAATTTGTAGAGCACAGTTGTTAAATTTGTGTGCACAGTGGCACGAAGCTGAAAAATTAGGAAGATAGCCGTATAAGAAGTCCTTGAGAGATATATTATAATTAAGCAAGGGTTGGGGGTGTGCTTAATTCTATTTCTCAGTGCCTTCTTGTGTAGTTCCTGGGTGGAAGTTTGGTTTCTCTTGGGAAAAGCTTCCTTCTGAGAAGCTGGAATCCTTTCCAGAGAGAAATAAAAGGAAGAAAAGCCATAGGGTAGTTCTTTTTTCCCCCCTGCGTCTCTGACAGATGTAAAAGATGGCGCCTCTCCAGGTGGGACATGTCTAGTTAACTGTCAGCTTTTCTGTGGAGGAACATAGCAGGTACCCAGACTTCTTAGCTATTTTCTCTACTGTCGGTATTTCATCCTTCTATAGCCTCCAGAGCGATCACTCTGATCTTCCTAATCAGTAATATGAATGGATCACAACTGCTTGAGAAGGGAAGCAGAAATATCCTAATGTTCATATTTTTTAAAAATTAAATCGTACCCTGTCTTTCAGACTTACGTCCTGTAGTTTCATTATGCTTACTTTGGTCATCCAAAATGGGTTCATCTGCTAAGCTACACTTATTATTACATGATTTTGGAATATCTAAAGCTTATAATTGATAGATTTATTGAAATAGAGTATAATATAAATAATACCTTTCATCAATATTTTTGTAGAAGTTAGACATGGAGATTTTTTAGAATAAAATATATGTGTCATGGCAGATTGGTCTTGATTTTTATTTTTTCTACAAGTGAAACCTTTCTGATTTTGACCTAGGGTTGACTAAAAGTAGTAAATAATACCTTTGGAATCCTGTACTTAAATCTGCCAGCTGCTCTAAAGTCTATATTTTCTAAAGGCATTGTCTGGTAGAAAAACACCTTTATAGTCACAAGAGTTCAACATATTAGTTACATCAAAATAAATATGCACCTAAGCAGATATGTGGGTTCCTAAAAAATCTATCAGAAAAATAGAGACACCGTGGTGTACTTGAGAACAAGGGAATTTTTTCTTATTCTTGAGTGAAGGAGGAAACAGTATGTCAGGTAGAGAAAATTCTATGCCTTTGTCAAGTAAGAGGAAGAGGAGCAAAGGTCTTATGGTGTCGTTCATGGCTTGCTGGCTGGCTGGCTGGGTAGAATGATGCTTGGAGAGATGGACATGTAGATAGTACCTAATATATATGAGATGAATTTCTAGGTCAGAGAGTATGATGGAAAAAATCTAGATTTGATCATAGACTTCAGTTGGAATGGTAATTTAACGAGTCAATTAATGTTAGTTTTAATTTTCTTATCTGGGAAATAGCAAAAATGACCCCACTTAAGATGCTGTGTGAAACAATAAATAGCAGATGTTTGGGATGGAGTCCTTACACAGTGCCTGCTAATCACCATGCCTCACTCCTGTGTCAGAACTTCTCAAAGCAGATAGCTGACCTCTGGTTGACCAGTTGCTCCATCAGAGGTCGGCTCTTTCCCTCATTGGTGTAATCCCGAGGGAGACTAGATTAGCATTTTGTAAAGTGAAAGAAGCCCTTCTCATCTGCAGGGTGAAGAGGAAGGACAGAGTGTCCCAGTGACATTTAGAGTGGAATCTCTTGCTCTTCTCTCTGCACATAGTCGGAGTAATGAAAAAACTGTGATGCTAAAATATCGTTTTCAGTAAGAGCCTTACAACTAAATTGTAATAGTGGGCTTAGATTTAGATTCTGCTAGCTTCTAGAGTGTTTGAAAGCCTGAGTATGTGAACACTACCTCCATTTACAAAACTTCAATCCTTTCTAAATGAGAAATGTCTAAAGATGGGTTTTATTGTGAAAGGAGAAACACTTTTAAGTTTTCCTTTGTTCAATAAGTGAAGAGGTCTGTGTCCCCTAATAAATCTCCTTCAAAAAATTATCATTAAAAAATAGTCAGGGTTGTATGTTCCATGTCTGGGTCAAGTATCAGATGTTTGCATTTGTAAAAAAAGAAAAAAAAGTTGGAATTGTCTTTTAGGAAAGGATGTTTTTGGCAAGGTTCAAGTTCTCGAGTCCAAAGCTCATGGAATGAAGTTCTAGTCACTTTGTGCTGGAGAAGGTCAGAGTTAGGAGACCTGGCCTTCTGGGTGGTCAGAACTAGGGTGTGTTTGGAAAGAAGTTGTGTTTTTCTTTCCACTTTCAGCTATTAAGTATTTAAAAGCTGTGACTTTCCTTTGAAAACCAGAAACTTTCCCCCTTGTCTTTTCACAGTGCTCAGGGGATTAGAGTCAGTAGGGGCTCAGGCATGACAAGTCTCCAGAGAATTACTCAGGATTGTTCTGCACACATCTCTGTCAGTCCTGATTTACATCTACTTTTTTGTTGGTGGTTCTAGGATATTAGTCATAGGATGATATGTTGCCAGGGACATTTATGTTTGTGGCTTCACTTTGATCAAAGTCTTAATTAGGATTTAGTCCCATTTCAGATATGGCATTATCCTTTCCTCCTTGTTCTTAAAATGATATGATCAATGGAATCATTAATATTCAAAATCTACTTTGACTTTTGTGAAGAAAGACCTACACTGCAACTTTCTTTTTTCTCCTTTTGCTTTTTTTGTGCAGGGGTTGAACCCAGGGACTCAAGGAGATGACACAAGTGCTCTACCCTGAGCTCCCTGCTCCCCAGTGGGTGAGCTACATTGCAACACTAGAAAATGTACAAACATTCATAGAAATTACTTTAGTCTTCATTCTAGATTATTAAGTCACAAAATTAAAATAGCTGAGTCTATTTTGTAGCAGTGTAGGGTTCCTTTATAATTTTTTAAAATGCCTTTTATTCTTAAAGTAGCCCTTAAAATATCACTCTAGAAATTTTGGACTTAATATAAAAATACATATGTGGTATGTTATACTTATGTGCTATATTTGCTATTTTTTAATACCTAATATATTAAAACTTTTTAACTTAAAAAGTTCATTCTCACAGAGGCCTGGAAAAGAACTGGCAGTTTTTTAGGTGCTTTGATAGCTGGTTATCAACTCTTAATGGTGTTGTTGTTGTGAAGCACTTTATTTTGCTGACATTAAAAGTCAAGCCCAAGAAAAATATTTAAATATGAACAAACTCTACCACAAAATGACTGGAATGTGTATTTCTATTAGATAATTTTTTAAAATTGAGTTCTATTAGATAATTTTTTGAGGAAGCCATTTTTATTTTTTTTTGAGACAGGGTCTCGGTTTGTAGTTCAGGCTGTTCCTGAGCTCACTACCTAGCCCAGGCAAGCCTCAAACTCAGCAATCCTCCTGCCTCTGCCTCCCAAGTGCTGGGATGACAGGCGTGAGCTACCACGCCCAGCACTGTGGTATGTGGTGCTGATTGCTGGTTGATTGCTGGTGGGCGTGAGTCACCACGCCCAGCATTGTATGTGGTTACTGGGATCGAACTCAGGACCTTGCACCTGCGAGGCAGGCGCTGGAACCACTGAGCTAAATCTCTGGCCCTTGAGGAAACTATTTTGACATATATTGGGTTGATGTTAAAAAAGAGCAGATAAGCATGTGTTTCTAGCACAGGCTGAAATTACAGAGAAGATAGTCTTCCTTATTCTGAGTGGTTATATGTCTTCACCTAGAAATTTTCTCCTAGTGAGAAGAATGCATGGCGTGAAGCCGCTCTCAAAAGAAAATCATCATAGCACAGTGATGGCATACTGTTAACAAAGTAGGATTTTACTCCATTTCATGGAGCACATCACACACAGGTAGGACCAGTAGATTCTCGACTACGTACTGTAGTGTAAGGTTGATAATAGATTAACATTGGTTAATCCTAGAGTTCCAGTGATTTGAGAGCCCCAAACACAAGCACAGAAGTCTTTTGGCTTTAGAGGTCACATCTACCTTGTCTGTAGAACCTGATGCATTTGTGTGTGTGTATGTGTGTGTGTGTGTGTGTGTGTGTGTGCAACAACTCTTGCTCATTTGATTCTTTTGAGATACCTCACTTCTTTTTTTTTTAAATTGAATTCCTTATTGGTACATTTTATATTCAGCTCACAATCACACTCAACATTGAGGAATTTGTACCAGTATATGACATGAGTTAATTCTTATTTTTACCCATATCCCTACCCACCCTACAACCCCCACCCCTATATACATGTGCTTTTTTTCTTTTCAAATCATATTATTTCCCCTCATTACTTTCCTCTACCACATTCCCTTTGAATATTTCCTATTTCACAAAATCTATCATACATTCTAGAACTCATTTACATCAATAGGTTCTCATACCAGAGAAAAGATACGGTATTTACATATCCATGACCTATTTATTTCACTTATTAGTGTGTCCTCAAGGTGTGTCCATTTACACATAAATGACTGAAACTTGTCGTTCTTTATGGCAGAGTCATACTCCATTTTATATTAAAAAAGAAACCACACATCTTTATCCAGTCTGCGGTTGATGGACATCTGGGTTGTTTCCAAAACTGGGCTATCACAAATTGACTGCTATGAACATGGGTGCACATATGTCTTTATGATACGGTTCTTTTAATTCTTTTTAATATATTCCTAGCAGGGAAATAGCAGGGTCAAATGGGACCTCTCTCCCTAGTTTTCTGAGGAATCTCCACACTGATCTCCACAATGGTTGCACAAGTCTACGTTCCCACCAACAGTTGGGAAGGGCTCCTTTCTCCCCACAGCCACGCTAGCATTTATTGGTGGTTGATTTTGTAATCGCAGCCATTCTTTGTGGAGTGAGATGAAATCTCAGTTTTGTTTTCATCTGCATCTTTCGAATGACCAGTGATGTTGAACATTTCTTCATATGCTTCTTGGCTGCTATGACTTCTGCTTCTGAGAAGTGTCTGTTCATTTCAGATGCCCATTTTTGAACCGGGTCTCTAAACTTGGGGGGACTAATTTAAGTTCTTTATATATTCTAGATAGTAGCCCTTTGAGAAACAGCTAGTAAAGATTTTTTTCCCATGTTGTTGGTTGTCTTTTAGCTGTGCCAGTGGTTTCTTTTGCTGTGAAGAAGCTTTTTAGGAGGATGAGATCCCAGTTAGTGATTTTTTTCTGCTAGTTCTTGTGCTATAGACGTTTTGTTCATAAAGTCTCTGCCTAAGCCAATGTCTCCAAGAGTTCTATCTAACCTGTTTTGCAGTAGGTTTAGTGTTTCTGTTTTAGTGTTTAAGTCTTGAATCCATTGTGATTTTAGTTTAGTACATAGTGAGATAGGTCTAACTTTAGTTTTTGGCAGGTTAAAGCCCAGTTTTTCCAGAACTGTTTGTTAAAGAGGCTGTCTTTACTCCATTGAGGATGTTTGGCTCCTTTGTCAAAGATAAGGTGGCTTGGTTTATCTGGAGTTGTTTCTGGATCTTCTAATCTATTGCACTGGTCCTCGGGTCTGTTACTTTGCCAGTACCATGCAGTTTTTATCACAGTGGCTTTATAGTACAGTTTTAAGTTAGGGATTGTAATACCCCTGCCATGTCATGGTTGCTTAGAATTCTTTTGTTATTCTAGGTCTCTTCTGGTTCCAGATGAATTTTTGAATTATTTTCTCTAGCTCTGTGAAGTATGGTATAGGGATTTCAATTGGAATTACACTGAATCTGTATAGTAGTTGTGGGAGTATAGCCATCTTGACGATGTTGGTCCTTCCTACCCAGGAACAAGGGATGTCTTTCCATTTTCTGATTTCTTTTTCAGGGTCCTGTAGTTTTCAGAGTAGAGGTCTTTCACCTCCTGTGTTAGATTGATTCCTAGATATTTCATTTTTTGGGATGCTATTGTGAAAGGAATTGACATCTCAATTTCTCTTTCAGTGAGTCTGTTGTTTGTGTAGACAAAAACTGTTGATTTTTGAGCACTGACCTTGTATCCAGCTACATTACTAAATTTGGTTATTAAGTCTAGCAGTCTTTTGGTTGAGTTTTTAGGATCCTCTATATAGAGAATCATGTCACTGGCTAATAATGACAGTTTAATTTCTTCCATACCTATCTTTATTTCTTTGTCTTGCCGAATTGCTATCGTTAATGTTTCCAGCACTGTATTGAACAAGAGTGGTGACAGTAGACATCCTTGTCTTGTTCCTGATCTTAGTGTAAAAGGTTCCAGTTTTTGCCCATTTAGGATGATGCTGGTTGTTGATTTCTTGTAAATAGCTTGTATCAGATTGAGAAAAAGTCCATCTATTCTGATTCTCTGTAGGGTTTTGATCATGAATGGGTGCTGGATTTTGTCAAATGCTTTTTCTGCATCTATTGAGATGATTATATGCTTCTTGTCCTTGAGTCTGTTAATATAGTGCATTACATTTATTGATTTATGTATGTTAAACCAGTCTTACTTCCCTGGGATAAATCCAACTTGATCAGGGTGTATGATTTTCTTGATAACTCTCTGTATTCTGTTTGCCAATATTTTATTAAGGATTTTTGGGTCAATATTCATTAGAGAGATTGGCCTGTAGTTTTCTTTTTCGGTTGCGTCTTTCTCTGCTTTTGGTAATGGTTGCTTCATAGAATGAATTGGGGGTATTGCTTCCCTTTTGATTTCATTAAAGAGTTTGAGAAGTATTGACATGAACTCTTCTTTAAAAGTTTTGTACAGTTCCACAGTGAAGCCATCAGGACCAGGGCTTTTCTTTGTTGGTAGTTTTTTTTTTTTTTTTTTGAGACAGGGTCTCACTTTGTAGTTCAGGCTGGTGCTGAGCTCACTAGGTAGCCTCGAACTCAGCAATCCTCCTGTCTCTGCCTTCTGAGTGCTAGGATTACAGGTGTGAGCCACGACACCTGGCACTGTGGTATGTGGTATGTTGATTACTGGTGGGCATGAGTCATCATGCCCAGCATTGTATGTGGTTACTGGGGATTGAATTCAGGACCTTGCATTTGCAAGGCAGGTGCCAGAACCACTGAGCTAAATCTCCAGTCCTGTTGGTAGGTTTTTTATTACATTTTCAGTTTCACAGGTTGATATGGGGTTGTTTAACATTTTTATATCTTCTTCATTCAGCTTTGGAAGTTCATATATGTCTAGGAATCTATCCATTTCTTCTGGATTTTCTATCTTTTTGGAGTACAAATTTTCAAAATATGTGTTTATTATCCTTAGGACTTCCACTGGATCTGTGGTGACTTCCCCATTTTCATTCCTTATAGCATGGATTTGAGCCTTTTCCTTCCTTTGTTTGATAAGGTTCGCTCAGGGTCTGTCAATTTTATTTATCCTTTCAAAGAACCAACTCTTCAATTTGTTGATTCTTTGTATCATTCTCTTTGTCTCCATTGCATTAATTTCTGCTCTGATCCTTATAATTTCCTCTCAAGTATGAGCTTTGGGTTTGTCTTGCTCCTCTTTTTCTAGTAGTTTGAGGTTCATCAGTAGATTGTTTATTTGAGCTTGCTCTATGTTCCGGGTGTAGGCATTCACTGCTATGAATTTCCCTCGCAGAACTGCTTTCATTGTGTCCCATAATTCCTGTATGTTGTATCGGGGTTATCATTTAATTGTAGAAACTGTTTAATTTCTTCTTTAATATACCTCACTTCTTGTCTAAAACCATTGCTACTTCTGAAAACAGAGTTTCTAACAGAAGCCATATCCTTGAATTAGAACAGCTACTGGTGAGTTTTCTATTTTTTGTTTCCAGAGAATTTGCAGTTGTTGGAGTATATTTGTCATGGGTGCTTTAAAATCTTGCCAATAATTCCATTTTCGTTTATCTTAGTGTCAGTTGTTTACCACCAAGTTGTGGTTTTTCTAGAGTTTAGGTGATTTTTCATTACACTCTGGATATCTGGCTTTCATGTGAGGAGATTCAGAGTCCTATCTAAATCTTTACTTTTAGCAGGCAGCCATCTCTTCTAGATTTAGTACTAGGTAGGTCCTTCCCTAGTTTTGTTGACTGTACTTCCAGTAACAATTACTTTTTCAGAGATTATGTTGTGCTGTTTTGGCCTGCTTGGCTTATACAGGGCCACTAGGTCTGCTGTTGATTCCTACTGATGGTGTCTATGGGTTAGGAGTTGGTAGGTGAGGAGTTTCCCTGGTAACGGCCTCCTGATGCCTGATGTCTCCAGTCTGATAGGGCAGGACAAACATATCCTGGAGATAGGCACTGGTGGGCCTGGCCCACCAACAGAACTTCAAGGACAATGCCTGTTAGGTGGAACAGTTCAAGAGCTCCACTGATGATATCATTCATCAAGGGGGAGAAGGGCTTCGGCCCATTGAGTAGGCTCAGTGCTTTCTTGTGGTCATTGGCCACGCACCGCCAGCAGGCCTCACAATCCCCCTTGCTAGTGCTGCTGACTAGCCTGGTAGCGTTGGAAGTCTCATGTTTGATCTGGGGAGCAGGGCATGGGGCTCACCTGTGCTGCCTGCTGCTTCTTGTTTAGGAATGTGGAAACGGTGGGATTGAGTAGTCATCCGTGGCATCTGGGGTTTTGAGACACCTGTCACTGTGGTGCGTCTTTAGTCCTGGGTCCCTACCAGTTCATCTTCCTCTTTCTACATCTAAAAGCCATCTCTGTTTGCCCTTTGTGATTTTTGCAGAGCTTCTACTTAACTGGGAAGATCAGAGAGAATGTATCTTATACTATGTTGTCTAGACTGCAGCTCTTACTCAGGGACTATTTTTAGGAGATGAGAACTTCTCAGACTACCCAGAATTTAAAAACTGCATTTGGCTAGTGCCTTTTATTTCACCAGAAAGTATTCTCTGTCTTTACATCTCTACCTCTCATAGTTCATTGTAAACAAATCTGAAATATAATCGCCCCTGGCCCTTCCCCGCTCCTGTTTCCACTCTGTAATTCTGCTGGCACCATGGGCTTCAGTGAGTGGAAGTCCTCGTGGCTTTAGAATGCAGAACAAGAGTGAAGTGAAAGCCGCAGTTTTGGTTTGCCGCTCTTGTTGCTGTGGGAAAGTGAGTCAGCACATCCTGGCCCCTGGGCCACCACTTCTCCTTTACTTCCCTCCAGATTGCCTCTTGTCAACCTCACCAAACTTAATGTCCCAAGCCTGGGAAAATGGCTTTTTTTTTTTTTTGGAGACAGGGTCTTGCTTTGCAGTTCAGCCTGGCTCTGAGCTCACTATGTAGCCTAGGCAAGCCTTGAACTCAGCAATCCTCCTGTCTCTGCCTCCCGAGTGCTGGGATGACAGGCGTGAGCCACCACACCTGGCACTGTGGTATGCGGTATTGATGGCTGGTGGGCGTGAGTCTCCACGCCCAGCATTGTATGTGATTACTGGGGATCGAACTCAGGACCTTGCGCTTGTGAGGCAGGCACCAGAACCACTGAGCTAACCCTCCGGCCTGAAAATGGCTTTTTTAAGGACTTCCATATCAAATTCAAAAAAGGAAAGAAATCCAAAGTGTAAGCACCATGTGGCTTTATTTATGCATTATGGCCCATCTCTTTCAGAAGCCGTTGAACAAACACAAGCTTTTACTCCAAAACAGTTTAGAGGAATAGATTGAAGAAAGAATTTGTTTAAAAGTTTTTGGAACTATAATTAAATTCAATTAACCAAGTGTTCTGTAACTTGAGAAGCCCTAGCACTGAACACATATAAGCAGAAATCTGAAAAATATAGGAAATTTGCTGATGGTTTTTTGATGATATGTATGAAGTTCACTTTCAAGGGAAATATCAGAGACATTAAAGGGAATGTTAAAGAGCAGTGGAAACATTAAAGAGTACAAATGGAATTCTTAAATTCAAAGAAGCCTCCAAAGATTCACAAATGAATATTTTCTCATTTGTTGGATATTAAAATGTAATTTTGTACTGGTGATCTCATCTCAGGGTGGAGGAAGTATGGGTAATGCCTGAGAACTTTAACATTTTAAAGTGGCAAAACTTTAACCTTCTCTTAGCTGAATTTGTATCTGACTGGACATACTATAAAATGCTTTTTGTAGGATAGTACGTGCAACACTGAAAAAAATCAGTGATCTCGAAATGTGAGGGGGAGGAATTAAGTGTAAAATTATTTAGTATGCCATTTTTATTTTAATTCTATGAGTGTGAGGAAAGTGTCATATCCTTAACCCTGGCTCCTTAGACTGTTTCACCTTCCGTGAGAAAAGGACTTGCAAATGTGACTGAGTTAGGAACCTGAGGTGGAGAGAGTCTGCTGGGTTCCGGCCTTGGAGACAAGCCCCAGAAGATGTCAGCTGAGGTTGCTGGGAAGTCAAGTAGCTTGATTCTGCCTCCAGAGCTTCCAGAGAGAAACCTAGCCCTGCCAGTACTCTGAGACCCATGCCGCACTTCTGACTTTTAGGACTATGAGATTATAAACAAATATGTTTCAAGTACTGTTACTAGAAAAGTTATACTGATGCCCATGTTATTTTAAGGATGTTACTATTCACTTCTCTAAGACTCACTGTAAAAGCATTATCTAAAGCAGTGATTTTTCCCCAGAAGGACATTTGTCTGGAGATACTTGGGATTTTCACAGGGTTACAGTGTTCATAACTAGTAGGCGAGGGCCAGGGGTTCTGCTAAAACAGCATACAATGGAAAGATAGACTTGCAAGAAAGAATTATCCAGCTCAAAATGTTGCTAGGCCAACCACACAGTTTGCTATGAACTATATGTGTGTTGAGAACAGCACTGTCCACTATGGTGGCTCTTAGACAAATATGGCTACTTAAATTTAAATTTTTAAAAATGAAATAAATATTAAAATTCAGATGCCCAGTTCTACTCTGCTATCTTAAATCCAGAATGTATTCAAGTCCAAATCAATAGACTCTTTTCTATATAATTTTAGGTCATGCTTCAGTGTACTATGTATTTGTTAAAAATTCATGGCAATATTTAACCTCAAAAGTCTTTGATCTAATAATACCATGATATATGTTGATTTTTTCCTTTGTTTTCCTTGTCTCTTTAAGTATGGTAACTTTCCATATTGTACCATGAAACTCAGTGGAGTATTAAAAAAATAAACACCTAAATGCAAAATAAGTTGCAATTGAATAATCAGAATAAGAAATTAAATTCCACATTCCAAGGCACTTTTTAAATGTTCAAAGTGTGACTGTCCCTGACACATTTGAGTAGGCACTATAAAAGATATAAAAATACAGTTGAGATATAACTGTGCCCAAAAACTTTACATAGTTAAAAATCAAAAGACAACAAAAGAATTGAAGAAACAATAAGCATTGGAAGAATGAAGTTTGCTGGAAAAGAAACTATCAGTGGTGCTTGTGAAAAGTAATGAGAGCCCTAGAAAATATCAGCAGAGTTTACATCTTTACTGGAAAAGAAACTAAGTTGAAGCTTTTCATCAGCATCATACGCCTGGAATAAATCTAGAAAATCTGTTTCTCTCTCTGGTCTTAACTCGAAGCAGATGCTTCACTAACAGTTTGGAGCAAGGGTAACAAGGAAATCACCAAGACCCAGTTTACATCTCCCCTAATAATGAATTTTCTCCCTGGAAGCCTGTTTGTGATCTTTGGTTATGAAATGGATACAGAATGGGTCGGTCAGTGTGGCAAAAGAAGCAACTTTGGGTTGACCAAAGTTTCTGTCCTTGTTTTCCACAAGGAAATTGAAGCAGGACTTGGTTTGATGACATTTCTACTCTATTTCTTAGGAAAACTATTACTATTGTTTTTTAAACAAAACTCTTTTGCGGTGAAATTCTCTCTCTCTATAACCTTTTCCCAGCAGCCCACCTGTTTCTGGAGGTTGAGATCCAGTCGTAACAGAGACATCTGGAGCGAATCTAACTCTGAACGTGCCCTGCTGAGTATTTATGTTGTGTACATCCCCACCACGAGCTTCCAACTTTAGTCTGTGAAAAATAATTTGTGCTCATCTGATGAAGAAGTCCCCTCCCTCTCTTTGTTCTCAAATTTGTCAGATCAAACCAGGTGGGTCTTGTTCAGGTTGGCCCCACCCAAGATAGTTTACAGAAAGCTGCCTTAAATTTCACTTGCTCTTCCTTGGTTGTGGGCAGCTGTTCAGAATGAATTGTCTACTAAGTTTTGTCTTTCCATGCTTTCTAAAGCTTGGAGGATTTCATCCTGTTCCAAAATACTAGAGTAGCTTAGCAGGCTGAGATAGCATGTATTGCTCGCTTTCCCATTACTGGAATAGAATACTCAACACTCACAACTTGAGCAAAGAGAATTTATTTTAGCCACAGTTGAAGAGGCTGTGGTCCATGGTCAGCTGGCTTCAAGGCTGAATGTTATGATGGAGCAAAATTGCTCTCTTCATGGTGGTCAGCAGGCAAAACTTGGAGAAAGAGCACCCTAGAGGAAGGGGCCAGGGGTCCATGATCCAACCAGACACATGCTCAGGTGTACTTTACTAAGCCCCTAGGTCCATCTCGAGCCAATCAAGATTTGTTTTTACTCTTCAGAAATTCTTCTCTGCCTGAAGTATAGTAAGATCAAGGTCTTCAGTGGCTTATTAATTTGACTCTTACCTTATGTCCTTTTTCAAATGCGATAAAAGTAAGAAAGAAGAAGAAAACAATCACTTTACTTTCAACTTTAAGCAGAGAGGTGAGTGACCCTGAAGTCTAATAGCTCATTAAAGAGTGCTGGTGGATCAGAATTTATTTTACTAACTGTGGATAGCCTAGTGATGATAGTAGAGTAGGGAGAAAAGTTCCCCTGTTATCTTTCTTTAGCTTGCGAGAACCAGTAAGAGTTCACCCCGAATGTCTATTTCTTGTAGCTTTATTCTTTGGGCATTTCCTGAATGAAGAAGAAGAAAAAAGAAAAACACATACACACAATGAGGGGATAGTATTAGGTGGCCCTGTACTTTATATTTCACCTACAGGGTCTTATTAGTCCTCATGATAGCGCTGAAAGTAGGTCCTCTCCATTTGACAAAGAAAGGGAGTATCTTCACAAGAGTAATCTATTCTCTCACAGCTAATAAGGAAAAGAGAAACCATCTGACCTCATACTTCAAAAGTATGTATGAATACATATATTTTTTTTTTTTTTGAGACAGGGTCTCACTTTGTAGTTCAGGCTGGTCCTGAGCTCACTATGTAGCCCAGGCAAGCCGCCGCAAACTCAGCAATTCTCCTGTCTCTGCCTCCCAAGTGCTGGGATTACAAGCGTGAGCCACCACGTCCGGCATTGTGGTATGCGGTGTTGATTGTTGGTGGGCGTGTCTCCACACCCAGCATTATATGTGGTTACCGGGGATCGAACTCAGGACCTTGCGCTTGCGAGGCAGGCGCTGGAACCACTGAGCTAACCCTCCGGCCCTGAATACATATTTTTAAAGCCCTCCAAATGATCCAGTTTGAGAGATTTAAATAAATTTATATCTGAGGAACCTCCAATCAATCTTCCTTATCACTAACTAGGCTCTTGAAAGCTCATATGAATAATGCCTGAATATTGTCATCCATTTCCTTAATCATAAAAAAGAAACATTCCTCACCAAAAATATTTTTAAATGGTTATATTAAAATTTAAAGTACACTACACTTCCCTTGGCCTCTTAAGATCAGTACTGTTCATACTTTGCTGTGTATCATTCTAGATTTTTTTGGTAATGCACATAGTATATATGCATGTACGTATGTAGGGCAATTTTCTAATGAATGAGATATTGTGCATAGTGTAGCTTTATTAATTCCATGTAGTACATATGTCTTCACATGTGGGAAGATATGGTTGAAGAAAGTCACTTTGTGTGGTGGCTGCTGTGGCTTTGTTTATTTATACTCTCAGTGACCATTCAGATTATTTACAATTTTCTACTGATATTTCATTGAATGATGTGTATTCATTTTTTCTGTTTCTTCAAATATTTCCAGATGAACTGTTAGATTATAGAGAACATTTTAAACTGGGATACATTGCTAAGTTGCTGTCCCAAATGGTGTCACATGACACTTGTGTCAACATTGTGAAAATGTGGCCATTTATTATACACTCTATCATTATTAGCAGTTTAAATCATTTCCAACCTGCTAGCTATCTTTGTTAAATTAGAAGAGCATATTTGATACTCATTAGTTTTACTTCAGAGTTGATAGAGGTTGTTCCTCTCTCATCCTTGCATCAACAGTCTTAGAGAATGCTGGACAACATTCAGGGTTCTGTGAATTCAAGCTTCCCCGCTGTAGAGAGAACACTGCACTATAGTGCTTTACTGAAAGGCTTTCAGCTGCTCTCTATCAGAAAACCAGAGATGAAGAAACCGGAGATGAAGAAACCAGAGATGGTCTATCCTGGCCCTCTGGTCTTGGTCAGTTCCTTTTTCAATTTCTCAATTTCTCTTCCCTCTTTAGTGCATTATAATTGACATATGACAAACCACATATATTTATGATACAGATATATACATCTGTGAAATCATTGTTTTAACCAAGATAACTAAGGTTTCCCTCACCTGAAAATTTGTCTAGTGCCTCTTTGTGGCAAATCTTTCCTTCCACTCTTGCCCCAGGCACCCCGTGATTTACCTTCCATCACTTTCTAAACTATTATATAAATGGGCCCACATATGCTGTAGCATTTTCCATTTAACATTATTCCAAGATCAAACATATGACATATATCATTGCTGAGTAGTATTCCATCTTCTTATATACTACATTTTAATGTATTTGTCTGCTGATTGGCTTTTGGCATATTCATTAAATTACTGTGAGCATTCAGGTACATGTTTTTATGTGAATGTACATGTATGTGAACATTCATGGAACACAGAATTTCTCTATACCTAAAGCCAATTCTGCTTCCATTAAGGAAAAATTATAATTATGTGAAGAGGGGTTCTGTTTTTATCATTAAAAAAATAGCTTTTCTTTGTCTTGGCCAAATATTTGGGAGTGGAATGGCTGAGTTGACTGTGTCAGAATGTTTAACCGATGAAGTATTTTCCAGAGCACTCTTAGAGTATTATATTTCCACTAGAAGTGATGAAAGTGCCCATCCCAGGGCATCTCAGCCATGCTTTCTACATCATTCTGTAATTTTAGCCATTTACTTGGCATATAACACGATCTTATTGTGCATTTCCTTGTGAATTTGAGTATTTTTTTCATGATCTTGAGCTATTCATGTATTTCTTTGAAAAATATTCAAGTCCTTTGTCATTTCAGATTGTTGATCTGGTTATTATATTGATTTATAATGGGAATATAACTTTCTTTTTGGTCTCTATTGAAGTATAATTACCTTAAGACTATTAATTGAGCATTTCCTCTTTTCTTTAGATGTACCTACATATTAGATTCTGTGACATGGAGTGGTCCATTTTTGTGCTCCCTTGTGTCCAACTGATCTCTCTGTCTATACTTTTTTTTTTTTTTTTTTGCTTTTTTTGGAGACAGGGTCTTGCTTTGTAGTTCAGGCTGGCCCTGAGCTCACTATGGTGCCCAGGCAAGCTGCCGCGAACTCAGCAATTCTCCTGTCTCTGCCTCCCGAGTGCTGGGATTACAGGCGTGAGCCACCACGCCCAGCATTATATGTGGTAACCGGGGATCGAACTCAGGTCCTTACGCTTGCGAGGCAGGCACCGGAACCACTGAGCTAACCCTCCGGCCCTCTCTGTCTATACTTTTGTTAATACCAAAATAATTTAAAGCTGACTTGATGGGAAGTTTTAATAGATATTTCTCTTTCATCAACTTATTTCATTGACTTGCTCCCCTAACTATACATTTAATACACAAACATACTTTTTAATTAGTACCTGTTTGCACATATCATGTTGATCATCTCTATGGGGATTTGATACATGTATATAACACATTTTAGTTCATTTTCACAATTATATTTTGTAAATAATCTTTACTTTAAAATTAGCAAACCTTCTTATTGAAGAATATGCTACATAGCTCTTTTTAGTTTGATTATTTATTAAGACTGATGTAATTTTCTTTATGAAAGATTAGAATAGTTTTGCTATATTGTGATCATCTTGCAAATGGAACCCTCAATTTACATGAGAAACTAGTTTTGCAGCTTACTTTATATGTCTGTTTACTGAATTAAAATTTTTTCTCAATAATTTACCAATAATTGGTTTATGGTTATTAGTATTTGGCATTTCTATTAACAAGTGGAAAATCTAAAAACAGCTTATTCTTTTTCCAATATTTTAACCTTTTTTTATTTATTTCATTGACTAGAATATTTATTTATTTGATTTATTTGATAAATGAATTTGATTTATTTCATTGACTAGAACTAAAAGCTGATGCCCTTTACTTATTCTTGCTGTTAAAGGAATATTTCAGCTAACTAAGAAGATTTTTCAGTTTAATAAATTTTCTGCAATTTATCCGTATTCCTAGATTATTAAATTTGTACTTTTACTTCTTAATTTTTTTTTTTGAGACAGGGTCTCACTTTGTAGTTCAGGCTGGTCCTGAGCTCATTATATAGCCCAAGCAAACCTCAAACTCAGCAATCCTTCTGTCTCTGCCTCCCGAGTGCTGGGATTACAGGCATGAGCCACCACGCCCGGCTTAAATTTGTATTTTTAACAAGTTTTTATGTATGACTAGTGTTCAATTTTCCTTTCTAGTGAGAACATTTTGAATTTTATCAGATGATTTGTTAGTGCTAATAATATTTCCCTTTTACTTAATAATGTAGTGAACTGAATGAATGGGTTTCCTGAAGTGAGCCATTTTTGTTATCACAGCATTCTGTTAGAGTACTGTTGGGTTCAGCTAGATATACAGAGAGATTCCTCCTCATGACATTCCCTAGTCTGTGTAGTGGGCCCTGAGAGTTGAGGGCTCCTCCCTTTGAGCCCTCAAAGGAAATTTGGGAATTTGAGTGTTTATTTTTGCAGGCCACAAGCAAGACTGGCAGGGCAAGAGTTGGGAGTGGGTGTCTTCTGGCTTCCCGTGTGGTGGTGGCAGGGTGCTAAGTGCTCCATAATTCATGAAACAACCACACACAGTAGAGTATTTTCATCCCTAAAGGCAGTCCTGCTCACATTGAGAAAAATTAATCTATAATTTTATAAAGGAAGATATTATTTTGTCCAGCTTTCACAATTTATTTTAGGCTTTGAGAATAAATTGAAAGCATAAAAAAGTTCTATTGCTAAGAAGCAGTGTAAATTCTATACAAAAAGTAGAATTTATTAAATCTAATCTATAAGTCCATTGGAGTTTGTGACTTTTGAAGAGTTAAAGAGACCCTTAAAATTATATTCTCTTGTGCTGGGCGTGGTGGCTCACTCCTGTCATCCCAGCACTCGGGAGGCAGAGACATTAGGATTGCTGAGTTCGAGGCTTGCCTGGGCTACATAGCGAGCTCAGGGCCAGCCTGAACTACAAAGCGAGACCCTGTCTCAAAAAAAAAAAAAAAAAAATATATATATATATATATATTCTCTTGTGGATATGTTCATACTGTCAAACTATTTTATCAGTTTTTGTAGTGTTTATGTCTTTGAAAAGCATCAAGTAACTTCCATCAGTATATGAGTTCCTTCATCATCTATTGTTATTTCTTCTTTCTAAATTCTATCTTTATTTTCTTGACCATAATTATGACATTGTCTATATTTTCAAATTTGTTGTCTTGAATGAGTTTTTTATTTTTTGTTTTCTATTTTAGCAACATTTTATTTTCTACCTCTTGGGAACCCTCCCCCCAAATTCTTGCATTAAATGTGTTTTTTATTCATTTTTATTTATTTTAAAAACATTTTCTGCTTTGCAAGCAAAACTATGATAGTGTTATGGGGTTAATTTAAGGAATTTGTAGACTATTACAGAGATTCTTTCTGTTGATTGAGTTTGTGCAATTTGATTAGAAGAGGGCTAATCACTTGATTAGGGTATATAATTTGTATCACTAGAATTGTGATTGATTGTTTCATAGCCAAAATATGTTCTGTGTACAGCAAACAACCTAAATCTGTTTTGAGTTTCTAGCAGCTCAGTTGATGTCCTATTAAATTTAATGCTGGCAGTTTTGAATTATCTTAGAATTTAATTTGCAAAAAACAATTTGTGATAAACAAACAGTTGAACAGTGAAAAATATATTTTCACTTTTGCTTCAGTCTTCAGGCATGGTAAGGACCAGTTTCTGATGCAGTGTCCCAAAGCATATTCTGTACATACATGAGGATATATGGATGGACGGGATGTATATTTGCATTTACACAGTGGAGATAAACTTATTTCTGACTTTCTTTCCACAAATTTGAGGTTTTGATTGTAACTTTGTAAAGCATAAAAACCATGACCTTAGCCACTTTTCTTCCTTCTTTCACAATAAAACTGCTTCAAAGCATTGTCTGTGCTCCCAGCATCCAAATTCTTTCTTGTTCTCTCTCTTTAACCTGCCCAATGAGGCTTCTGTTGTCATAACTCCTCTGAGCTGTCATCAGCAACCTTCTTGTCAGTGAATCATTTTACAGTCAAAAGCCACCTGGAATCACCACTTTCCCTTGTTCAAAGCCCACCGTCTTTAGTGTGGATTACTGCATGAACCTCCGATTACTCACCTTGGGTCTAAACCTGCCTTTCATAGTCTCCAAATACTGTCCCACTCTACAACACATTGTATTTTATTTTCTGGTTGTTTTTTTCTCATCCCTCACAGAACCTAAGTTCAGATATCTTTATCTTTCATTCCCTGTCTTCCTAATGTCTAGAATAATTGCAACTGATATGTAACAACGTACGTATAACTGGGTAATGTTTTTAGAAAAATGAAAATTTAGTACAATACAATTTTAAGACCAATAATTCAGCTCCAACTGGTTATCAAAAACAAATTATTTTTGCTTCTAAAATGTCTATATCATGTTATCATAATTATGTAGCTTATTAAATAATATAATACTTATTAAAAATGAATGCACCCCCGCTCATGATTTCTGTGAAAAATAGCTGGATTCTTCTTTACTATTCAATGAGGGAAAGTTGCAGGACTGTTGCTTCAAAATAGCTGGAGAAAACAGCTTTTAAATTTGGAGAAACCATAAAAAGTTTACAAGGCTTTGGCACTCAGATTGCTTTGCAAAAGTTTCAAGCGCTGGTTCCATTCTGAAGGAGCCAAATTGAAGTGGTCTGTGATGCTTAATTGGTGTGACTTTTGCTGGGGAGGTGACACAGAACTTCAGTCAAGAGACCCCTGTTCCAAGAAAAAGCCATGGCTCAATACCACATGACTGGCAAAAGAACACAAATTTGCTTTTTAAGTCCAATAACATATTTAACATATCATTTATAACTTCACCTTCTAAGCTTTCTAAAGTAAATTGACTGTTAGCCTCCGTTGGGGGTTACTACAGGACATCTGTGCCCACTGTTTTGTGATTCTTACTATCAAAGCCAATTGGCAGCGTAATTATACATTTTTTACCTTGTTATTTTTACCACATAATATAGCTTGGAGATCATTTGGTATCTGTAAAGACAGACTATCTCAGTAACCTTTAGAAGTTTTGAATATAATTCTACTTCATGGATGCAATGTAAGTTTTTAATTTCTTTGTGGTTCTATATGTTATTTCCAGTTTTTAAAATAAATCCTACAGCAAAGAAGTCCTTGCACTGACATAATTGTGTTATATGTGGATACATGTATACAACAAATTCTCAAAGTAATATTGAAGTAGTTTATTTTGCTGGCTTTAGAGTGGACTGATTGACTTTTGCTTACAGTTTATGTGATAGGCTTTGTTTTATGATATTTAGACAGTTTTGCCAGTTTTGACATACTAGTTTTGTACTCTACATTTGTAGCTGAAATAATTAAAGGTCGTGTCAAAAAATGTTTATGATTGTTTATAAGCGCTGCTCCTCATTAGGTAATTGTTTTTATAAACTTTCTTTTAAAATTTCTCTTTAAGAGAGTGTTTTATGAAGAGTTTTTGATAGTGGGAGCCATCTGAGGCGCATAGCTATCATTTTATAGCAGAACAGATTGTACCTCTGTTGTGCTCTGCCAAGAATCTGTGCTTTGTGAGCATCAATCCGGGGCTTTTGGCAACAGTAGTAAACACAACTGATCTTGAATAATGACTTTTATGCTTTCTGCTGTTCTTTCATTTCTTTTTCTTTTAGAATGAGTATACATACACACACACACATATATGTTACATCATATATATGATATGTATGGTGGGTGCGGCGATTTTTAGATTACCAAATTATCAAAATATTTCAAAAGTTTTCTGAATTTGCTTTTCAATTATGTTTTTAATTTCTTCTCATTTTGATAGTAAGAAAATGGATTATAAATGAAACTTCCTTTGTGTTTTTCTATCCTTGACATTTCTCTACTTAGTAATACATGTCTCCTCAATCCATGTCAGTTGTTCATAGATTGTAAAAATTAAATCTACAGAATTTTGCCATCTGCTATATTCGACAAGCATTTTCAGCCAGATTCAGTTCTTGTTTAGACTTGTATCATTTTGCATGAATCAATTCATGGCTGAAAAATTAAATATGTTGCAAAAGCAATTATAAACTTCCTGTTAATGTTGAACTTTTGCTAAGGAAAGATTCAGGAGAGGAGGGATTGCATTTATCCTTTTTAAAAGGATAAATATTATTCAAATCACCTTGGTAACAGCTCAGCCACAGTCATGCAATTAGTTCAGTATCAGTTTCTGAGTTAGACAGCATCAGCCTGAAAAGTTGACAATGTAGCTTTTTCTATGAGATGTATGATTTTATTATTATTATTATTATTGAAATAAGCAGGTGGTTGATTTGCCTTCAAAAATATTATAAGCTGTCACTAGGTTTAGATATCACAACAGACTTAACTAGTTTGAGAATACATAAACAGTATCTGTTTTTTTAATTAGGGCTCAGTTTGCTGAACATAAAAGAAAATTAATCTTTTTTAAGGTGGTAAAATAAAGAGATTGTTCTAAAAGGAGATTTCTATTCAGGTCATAAGGACATTTAAATATGTTATATATATGTGCTTAAATGTGTATTCATGCATACACATTATATAAAAATGTGTAATATATGTGCAAATGTGTAAAAATGTGCAAATGTAAAATATATCTACCATTTGAAAATAGTAAGAGCTTTCCAGAAAATCCTTCAGTAGTTTTGGGAGTAACATTTCTTTCAGTTATTATTGTGTGCTCAGTAATAGTGAGTCAATCTTAACCTCAACTGCTTCACCCCAAGACAGAGTGCAGTAATAATCGGAAGGATTTTTACAGAAAGAAAAAGAGAGTCAGTGATCCCTCTTAACAGGGTTCAGAATGCTGCATATAGCAGTTTTGTTGAAAGTAAATTAAAACACTTCCTGTTTTGCTTTGTATGCTTCTAGAAAAGTCAGAGGTCACATTCTGTTCCTGAGAGGACCTTCTACCCCTGGTACTATTGGAAATGGCATGTGTGTACTTGAAAAGATATATCAATTGGTACCTCCTGAAGCTCATTAGATGGTCATGCTATTTATGCATTATTAGAGCATTATCAGGACTTTGTTTTCTGTATACATAGATAAGAGGAATATACTTCTTCCCATATGATAGGGCATTTTCCTACTCATTAGATGGCATTACTAAAGTTCTAGGTATAGGAAAAAGATGGCTTGGTGGTAATGTCTTGTGCTGTCTTTCCAAGTAAAGAGGGTTCCCCGTGCAGGGAAGTTTCCTGCAAAACGTGCACACTTCGTTTGAAGCTTGCTTCCGTCCAGGGCACATGAAGTAGAGCAACATTGTACATGGGAACACACAGTACAGGAAACACCACATAGCTTCAAGTTAGTTGTAACTGATGGCTTCAGAGGTTTAAAAATGTAGTATTTTTTACTAAATTGAGGTGGGTTACTATATAAAGATATAATTCAGAGAACAAGAAAGTTCCTGATGATAATGATATAGACAGCCTGCTTTCCTTCACTCATCCCTAATAAAGCACCCTCTATTAACAAAATGGATCAAAAACCAAGTATTTGATCTGGAAAGTAAGTCCAAGATACCTCCCAGGATACTACATAAAAAGTAAGAGTTGAAACTATGAAAGAAAAATTGAGACTTTAAGGAGTAATCAAGTTTTAAGTGTACTTTTGGTGGAATGTACTGAAATAAACCATGTTTTTCTTCTGATGTGTATCTGTGGAGGGAATAACACAAAAAAGCAATTAGAAATTCAAGGGAACACAAAAAGCCATTATTCAACCTTAGATTGTTTGACTGTAATCTGATCATCTCTTTTTTAGTAAGAGAATTAAGTTCAACCTGTTTATGATACCTAGTGACTTGTTTGGGCTTTTTCTTGACATCCTGTTTATGAGAGAAAGAGAAAAAATGAGAGACAGGCAGGCAAAGACATGAACAGTTTACAAAATAACAGATTCAAATGGCCAATCGACATTTTAAAAAATACTTGATTTTAATAATATTCAGCATGTTATAATACACATAATCTTTTGGTTGTCAAATTGGCCAAAGTTTTAAAAAAATTATTGTGTCGACATCCGCAATAATTGTCATAAGAGTTTATGCTGGTTACAGGTACCTAAATCTTTTGATGGGTAATCTGTGTACAACAATAGCCAAAAATATCTACATTTTTTCCTCAATAAAATCTCTTTGTAGAATCTTTGCTTAAACATGAGAATTGTTAAATATCTAATGTACTAAAACATTAACAGTTTAATAGAGGAAATTGCAAACATTTTCAGTATTTATTTGAAGTTATAATTATATGCAGTACAGAAAATGTATATATATTTATATATATCTCACAGGGCTATAGATTTAGCTCAGTGCTTCTAGTGCCATGGGGTCCTGAGTTTGATCACTGATACCATCCCCCAACCCCCCCACACAAATAGATAGATAGATAAGTATATCATAGGCTGGGATTTAACTCAGTGGTTCAAACACCTGCTTGGTAAGCCCAAGGTCCTGAGTTCGATCCCTGGTACTGAAAAAATAAAAATAAAGAAAAAGTCTATCTATACTTAATTAAATCATTTTAGAATTATAAATGACTTTAAATTTCCTCATATTTTCTAAACTTTCTGTGGGACAAAAAAATTGATATCATAACTCAAATAGCTTATTAGTTTCAGATCATCATTTAGATACCAATCACTGCAAGTAAAGGAGCTGATATTCAATATTAGGAAGAAAAATCAGATAATGAAAATTATCCTTGACATACTCATGAATTAGAAGCATTCATTTGCGTTACACAAATTCTGTTATAAGTGATCAGTCAGAAAGAGATGAGAACAACTCATAATTGAATCTCTGCCAAAAATGCACCTGTGACACTTGGGAACAACATGTGACTATTTAGATTTAACATTGTAGGTCAATACTAATGATAATTAGAAGTATACTTTAAATTTAAAAAATTAAAAAGTGAATGCTGGAAGGTAGGATGCATTTTCTCCTATTCCGTGATAGCCAGAATAGCGCTGTGAGACATAAGCCTGGTCCATAAAATGCACTTGGGTGGAACTTTGAATCTTGATGGATTGACACTAAGATCTGAGGGATGAATTCCTAATTTTTCTAGACAACTATTACCAGGCCCTTCACTGTAGCAGAGAATATCCAAGAACGGTGGAGTCTGACTTCCAGACATATTCTTGAACCATTACTGTAGTCCAAACGAGCCTAGATCAGCCTCTTTGGGGCCAGCTCAGTTCTTCAGTACTCAGTGAATTCTATAGACAGTCTGCCATCTGCCAGCATTAATTATAATAGGTTAGTTGATGCTGTAGTAAGAAATATGTATGTAACAAAACGATTGTGTCTGGGGACCACCTTGTGCCCTTTGAATGCCCTATAACACTTCAACGTTCTTGCCCACTGTAGATGGTAATGTTTATTTTCCAAACAAAATTTAATGACACACCTACTAGTTTGTTTTGCTGAGTTTGGATATGTCCAGTTCATTTAGCAGAAGATATATTAAGTGTTCATATCACACACTGTTCTAGAGGCCAGAGATACAGACATGAAAGAGATAGCATTCCCTCTTCCATGAGGCTCCCATTCTTGGTGATAATCAATATAAATGTAAACCAGTTGGTAAAATAATTTGGGACATAGGCAAGGGCCATGAAGGCAGTAAAATGGGTGAATACAACGTTCATGGTGGTGATGGTGCTTCAGCTAGGATGGCCAAGGGTGACTTTTTTTTTTTTTTTTTTTTTTTTTTTTTTTTTTTTTTTTTTTTTTTTTTTTTTTTTTTTTTTTTTTTTTTTTTTTTTTTTTTTGCTTTTTGGAGACAGGGTCTCTCTTTGTAGCTCAGGCTGGCCCAAGGGTGGCATTTGAAGGGAGGTAAACAGAAAGAGCTATGGGAGAGTATTCCCAGCAGAAGGAACTGTAACACACAAGCTTGGACTGCATGGATAGGACCTCGCAAATGAGCAGGTGGGTGGTGATGAGGTCAGAGACTGGCAGGAGACAGACATGAGTGAGGCAGGGAGGACCAAAAAAGGCTATGAACTGGAAGGTTTTAAATAGGAAAGTAACATGTGATTTGATGGGTGCTTTTGAAAGATCCCTCTGGCTTTTTGGTGTATCCTGGACTTTAGAGAAGAAGCATTGGAACAGGATTCAGATAGGAGCCTGTTGCAAGAAGCAGATGGAGGGCGTTGCTCCCTTGTCTAGGTTAGTTACAGCGGAGAAGTGGTTTCTACTGGCTCTTCATAGAATTTTACTCTCTCACAGAGGACATTAGGCTACAGGTTGCCTCAGCATGTACTTTCCAGTATACAGATGCAGAATGAGATTTGGAGTCCATTGCAGGATGTGGAGAACACGTTTGTGTGATATTCCCTGCTTATGGTTAGGGAGAGGAGCCAGAGGGAAGGTAGCTCTGACACTCTCCTGTGCGTAGGGAAGACAGCATTGCATTTAGCAGGACAGAACCACGGGACTGAAACTTTCACTAGGAATGTTACAAAGACTATACTGAGCATTCTACTGTTCTCTAGAGTTTGGTTTCGTATTAATGACCTTCTCTAAAAGATAAATGTTGCTCCTGAGAACGAGCAGTGGAAAGATGAGAACAAATCACAGAGTGAATAGTGAAACTTTGAATGTCTGCCACAGTGACCATGCCCAGGAAAAAACGGAAGTGTGGGGCATAGTACAGGTGGTGTCAAGGTAGAAATAATGTGTTGTGGCAATATCTCAGTTGAATGATTTCTGTCCTTTTTTTGTAGTCAGGGAAAAGAAGGATTTTAATCTAGGTAGCGCTTTTAGAAAAAGTTGTAACTTCAAAAAATCATCAAATATTATCCCATTATAATGACACCTTAGTTGTTAGACCAAGAAATAAGCTTGATATTTATGGTCTAATGCCTAAAAGAGCTTCGTTTGAGATATGGAACACAGAAAGATTTCCTTGTCTAATCATGTACCTTTATAGCAGGGTACAATAAAACTACAGAGATGAATTGTAATTTAACTGGACCCAAGGATACTGCCCCGAGAAAACACACCGCTGGGTGGCATGGGAAAAAGCAGCTTCTGTATTGAAGTCTTTCGTTTCTCTCTTGACACCCCCCACAAGTTTCCGAGATAAATATGACTGTTGTTTAAGCAACAGAAAGAACAAAGCCAAAGAGAAGTTAACTTGGGCACAGAGCTGGTGTAGACCTGATTTACCTTGATGTGCCTTGGATCCGTGGGATGTGGATTTTTTTGTAAAAACACAATTTTGCTGGCCAGACTGGATGTGCTTTCTTTTCTTTTTTAAATTTTTTATCAAAATATTAGGCTCTCTCCCTAGAGATCTTTTTCTTCATAAACATTAGCTTTTGTATCCTATATGTAAGCAAAGAAGTAAAGTTCAACTACTTAGGAAAAAGTCATTCTAGAAAAAAAAAGTCTAATCATAAGGCCAGATGGTAAGCATTACTCAGCTGATGGGCTGTGTTGACTTGAGGGAAGGTGTGGTAACATGATCTCTGTCTGCAGCTGTGACCTGTTGTTCTAAACAGCCTCTTTCTTCCCTGCCTTTTGCATCTACATTCCAGCACCTCTCCTTCCAGTTTTGTGGGTGCCGGGCCCTCCCAAATTGCTTTGACAGATGTATAGGAAAGGAATGAAGCATATTCAAGGAAGAGCAACAAGCCAACATGTGCTATATATCTTCCTCCCCCTGTTCCTTGGAACACAGGCAAGTCAGCAGGATGTTCTGCACACCGAGAGACAAGCTTCCTAACACGGAGACTCCCATGAGCTTAGCCTGGCATCTTTCAAGCCCCTCCTTCTTGCACCTCCTCCTGATGTCTCATGGACCGCCCAGGTCAAACACACGTGCACCACTCTTCTCCCTACCTCCCCTAACAAAACCCCGATCAACCCTTGCTCCTGAATTCCCTCCCTCAGAGAAAGCTACCACCTTCCCTCCTCCACCCAAACTGAAAATCTAGAGGTTATCCTCATCATCAAATGGAGCCTGCCTCCTAACTGCCTTTCCAACCCTCCTGTATCTCTTTCCCTAAACAGGTGCCTGAGGCAGGCTCTCAACATTTCTCTTCTGGATTTTGAAAATATCTGATATTTTTCCTCATCGTGATCATTTTCTGTTTCCACTCTGTCACTATGACTATATTTTAAATAAAATTCTGCCCAGGGACAGGGAGGTCATTTTTTCTTGGAAACCCTGCATGACTAAGGGTAAGAACAAATGCTGGACTGGAAAATATTTCAAGTGTTAACCTCTTGTACAGAGCTTCTGTGACCTTGGATGTCTTATCTTCTGCCCCTTCTGCTTCTGACTTTGCAATAAATAACCATAACTATGTACTTCCTCTTACTTCATACTGTTGCATATCATTCCTTGGTTCTGTGCCTCAATCTGTAGGAACAGCTCCACTAAAAATATGCTGGAAACAAAAAACAAACCACACTGTCTCTCCTGAGTACCATGCTCATGTAGACCTCATCTTGGTGGGAGTTGAATTGACCCTTGAGAATTTTGTTATTTTCCTCTTCACACCCAAGTGAAAGTTCTAAGATTCTTATAATCATTATAGTGTTTTCAAAATGCCAGGTCTTTTTGGTCCAGTTCCTGCTTCCATGTTCTGCTTGGATGGGATCAGACAGAGATGCAGTATAAAGAGGGCTTTTGGAAGTTGTGTCTCTATTTGATCCTTATCATGGCCTGTGGGGCCATCAGGGAGCTATTAGTTCTTCACTGGCTAGATGCGGAGGTGGAAGGGTGTGCCCTTTACTTATCAATGTGTCTTATAGGTGTAAAGGGTATGGTGTGAGTGCAGGGTGTTACTTGACCCTCTATAGATGACATGTTGATAACATCCATAATATATATACACATCAAGTCCTACAACCCAACTGAATTATGGCTGACTACTTCGAATTTAAGGGGCTTATGATTTACTTTTGTTTTTAGAAACTCTGAGGGAAATTCTTATTTCAAGCAAACTTGGTTTCTGAATATTCGTTCACTATGGTTTAAGAATCTGCTTTGTAATTTTCCAGGCCTCTCCCCCACCCCCCATCTGTAGTTCATTCTCATCTTTTGGTCCTTAACACCCATGTGGAAAGGAAGGGAAGAAAGAAGAGAGGAAAATTCTGTGCAACTGGTTTTACATGTTGATTTCTGAGGTCTGTACTGTGAGTCACTGAAATGATTTGATTGAGTCTTAAAGATAAAAACAGTGTGGTTGGGCCTAACCATAGTGCTACAAACAGTTCCTTTCAGGCAAGGAGAAAGGAGAGGACTCTGAGTTCCTCAATGAAGTGTCCACATGTATTAGCTCCTGTTGGGCTGTGGTGTTGCCCATTTCCTGTGTCCAGCATAACAGGGCTCCTTGTAAGTTTTTGGGTCGAAAGCAAAGTCCATCGGCTAATTTCTAAGACCACGGCTCTGTTAGGACAGATCTCCCTCTTCTTGAACTTTAACACTGAAAAAAGAATTATAAATAATAAATGACAGTGTTTACATTTCTTCACTTTTGTACAAGTCAAACAGATCAATCAAGTATGTCATAACTAGGAATACTTCCTTCTGGTGCCTGGAAGGCGAAAAACATCATTTTATTTAAACTATATCAATGTGTTGCTGGTGTCTAATTAAGATCTAAATTTGAGCTCAATTACAGCTTTGATAAAAGAAAGGAGAAAGGAAACTTGAAAGAATGCTTGTCTATTCATGAGGGGACTGCGTGTGTTTTCAGTTTCCAAGTAAATGAATAATGGGACCATGCATTTTCCATCCAAGCATTTTCCATCCTGAGAATAAGTCCCTTCCTGCCTCCTCAATGAATAATGCATTATTTCTGAAACCCAAGAGGCATTCCTTTGATTTTCCTTTATGTTTAGCTTTCTGAGTGATTTTCAATAAAGGAAATTCAAGGACCTGGAATGAACGCTTTATTAACATTTTTATTGAAGTTCAGATACCTCCCTGGCTATTATCTCCTGAGTGTTGGAATATTATTTTTTCTCTTGAAGGAAAATCTAAGGTACTGCATTTATGAGAAAGCAGAACACCTTGGACAGTCTTCAAAGTGAACGGCAGTTTAAGACCAATGTGCATTTGTATTTGAGAACAAAGAGCTTTCTACGGGTGCTTTTTCTCTTCACTTTATTTTCATTTCCTTGCTGAAAAGTTTCACAAAAGGAGCCAAACGGGGCTGTTTGGAGACTAAATGTCATGTGTTTACCTTCTGAGAAACCCGTTCCTTGTGGCTGATGAGACCCGGGCTTCAAGGCCAAGTGTACTTCTGCAGCCACCCTTGCTCCCCTCCCCCAGCCCCGCCCCCGGTTAGCCTCGGTGTTCCTTGAGGCTCATTCAGTGAGGTCTAGCGGGCTATGGTGGTGTCTTCACCGGCCTCGATGGCTCATGCCCTTTCAGTTGACAATCCTCAGCAGATAAGGCAGGATTTATGCCATTTCACAGCTTCTACTTTCCTTCATATCCGAATGATGAAGATTTGCAAAGTCTAAATAAAATAGATTTAGCGTATAATCTCCTTTCCATTTCTCAGGCAGTTATAGTAAATTTTTACAATTTACAATAGATGAGGAAGAGGACAAAGTTGATCCTAATTAGTAAAATAGCTAAAGTGTAGATTTGGTTTAAAATACTTGGCTCTATCAGTTTTGAGAAGCAGGAGTATAATGCAAGTGTTTTCTGAACATAAAGTCTGGAGTCAGTGCCCAAGAATAGAAGCTGGAATTTGACTCCTGTCTGAGACTTCCCAGGGCTATGGCTATGAGGTGGTATTTCAAGTGATTTCATCTGTACAGTGGGGCTATGAGTTTATATGGCACAGGCTGTTGTACAGATTGTGTTATTTGTAAGGCTCTATGTAAGTGATTGTTGAATAAAAATAAAACCTTGTTAGAAACTGCTATTTCAGAGTAGACTGTTATTACCTGCTACTAATCAAGTAGAGAATAATAATAATATCATTCATATACATTGAGTGAACATTTTCTTAGCATTTATTTAATATTTTCAACAAACCTCATGAAGTAAATCGAGTCTTCTGTTTTTCAGATGAGAAAAGGGTAGGAAAAAAGTAATTAGCCTGTATTTCTTTATTTCATTAAACAGCACAGCAAGGACCGAATCCAGGAAAATTAGAACAGAAACTGTGTCTTAACAACAAAGGACATTTATCTTTTGCTTGAAAATAACCATTTGCTGTTAAAAAACCATGCCATTATGACAGGTGGTGTATATCCTGAATGCAGTTTTTCATGTCTCAGTTACATATCAAACTTTGTGTTTTTCTGAAAATAATCATAATCAGTGACACATAGCCAACTTTAGTAGGGTGCAAATTAATGAAATGTTATTGTTATTAAAATTTTCTCTCAGCATTTCCTATTTCATTTGCAACGATGAGTGGTGTCTTGCAATCTGGGTGTTTTCATACTGATCTGAAATTGCTTTATGGTGGAATGTTTCCTAATGATATTTTTCATTTTCTTTTCTTATTCCTCCTGGCTCTTCTCCCTGTCCTTGTAGGTGCTTTTATCATCTGCTGGACTCCAGGATTGGTCTTGTTACTGCTGGACGTGTGTTGCCCGCAGTGTGACGTTCTGGCCTATGAGAAATTCTTCCTCCTCCTTGCTGAGTTCAATTCTGCTATGAACCCCATCATCTACTCCTACCGAGACAAGGAGATGAGCGCCACCTTCAGGCAGATCCTGTGCTGCCAGCGCAACGAGAACACCAATGGCCCCACGGAAGGCTCTGACCGCTCGGCTTCCTCCCTCAACCACACCATCTTGGCTGGAGTTCACAGCAATGACCACTCTGTGGTCTAGAAGGGAAACTAAGATGAGAAGCCAGCTGTCTTCTGTAGAGGGAGGAACAGCCGCTCCCCACCCAGTTTCTAGGGCAAGGTGGGGAGCAAGAGAGGAGAGAAAGACACTTGTGTACTTAAACACTAACCAATGGCAGTATTTGTCCCTAGACCCCGTGAGACTTGATATATATGGAAAATTAGCTTATGTGACGGCCCTCATCCTGATGCCCATTCCTTTTGAAAATAGAAAGTGGATTTCTTAGGGTGGAATTCAGGAATAGACTCTGGAGTGTCTATTTAAACTATACCAACTAGACTTTAAAAGATTTTGTGTGGTTTGGTGCAAGTCAGAATAAACTCTGACTAATTGAGTCCACAACCTGTTTTACATACAGGCTTCCCTTTTTTATTTCTTAAGGATACATTTCATTTAATAAACATGTTTATGCCTACCGGTATGTTTGTGATGGATAAGGCCTTAGATTTAAACTATCATAATTTCCATTTTCCCTCATGTAAGAAAACTGTAAATTAGAATTATTTTTTTAGAAAGCATGCATGTAATATATGTATACAGTATGCTTTACTTAAGGAGATAAAAAGATACTAATTTTAAATCTTCTAGGAAATAGAAGAGCCTAGTTGTCCAAACAAGTGTCTGTGTAGGTTCTGGGAGAAGCAACGCGGTACACACAATATTACATTTTTATTAAAGCTTTGTAACAAGTATCAAACAAAACCTGTACATTTCTTACCAAAAAGAATACATACCCTAAAACGTCATAGAAAATGAAGCACAGCAATGCTTTTCCTGCATGTTTAAAATATCTAAATCCATTATCATTGCCAGTACATCAGAGAAAGTTCTAAATAGCCTGTGTTTTTCTGAGTTATAAAATAATACATACTTACTGTAGAAAACTTGAAAATTACAGAAATGTGTAAACTAGAAAAAATGATTGTCAATATCACAGTCTAGAAGTAACCATCTTTAACAACTCCTCCATGTATTACTGTATGTGCGTTATATACCTTTTTTTACATAATTGGGATTAAACTGTAAACAGTTTTATAGCTAGTTCTTTTCATTTCATAATTGCCAGATTTTCTTAGGGCGTTAAATTTTTTACAAAATGGTAATTTTAGTGGCTCTATAATACTCCATTTAATGGACGCAACTCAGTTCATTTAACCATTCCCATATCATTGACTATTTAGGTTATTTCTAATGTTCACTATTACGAAGTTTCAGAAATTTTGTGTACATAAAACTTTGTCCGTATAATTGATTATTTACTTAGGAACCTATTCCCATGAAGGATTCTTTTTTTAAAAAAATGTGAAATATCTTCTTAGCCTTTACCTTTTATAAAAAGGGCTTTCCTGCTTTTGCACTGTATAAGTGGCAGTTGTAAGGAAAGCTAGTTAAATTACCTTTATATAAAAGAAATGCAGTGGTTAGTTGAGAGTGACTTTTTAATATAATAAAATGAATTAGAAACAGTCAATTGTCATAATAACTAAGACACCCTAATATATCTAGCAATTCCAATTTTTTTTTTACATTATCCAGCTTTTGGTAGCCACATCCATAATGTAGAAGAAATTTTGGAAGGAAATGCAAAGAAATCAAATATGCCAAGTAAATAAAGGATTGATGTACTAAACGGCTTGGGGCCCTTCTGCAGCAAAGGGATTAGGTGTGTCAGTGTGTCCTTTGGGAACTGCCCCTGATGCATTCCTGCCATACGAGGTGGTATGTGCTCAATACACCGTCCAGGGAAACAGTGATGGAATCAGTTTCTGGTAACATGCAGTGAGGAAGTGCCAGAGTCTTGAAGCAGGTTTGGGAAGGTCGGGAGAGTGTCTAAGAGAAAGAAGTTTTGAGGAAGGATGGCTGTCTAGGAAGGAGAAACTCAGCTTGTGGTTGGTGGTGGAATGGAACAGAGCGTAGACTTGTAAGAGGCCCATGATCAAAAGGATGTCAGGAACCAGTTAGTGAAAAATGTTTGCTCACACTACAAAACATGGACCATTTTGTACTGGATGCTAAAGAAAAGATGGTGGACTTTCACTGATGTGCCTCTTTATGTAGAGGAGATATGGGCCATTGAAAATGAAAAGCTTACTAATTGGACCTTAATAAATCATTCTCAATCAGCCTTGGTATTGTGTGGTTCTAGTCAGTGCTGCTTCCCTTGTTCAGGAGTCCTGTGGCTGACACTGGATGCTGTCTTCCTCGCTGATCTTTATTTCCCTGCCACAAGTGCCGCTGAACTCTGAGGCAAAGCAACCACCTGCTTTCAGCCAACAGTCATTTTTCTCACTCTTTCTAGTGTCTAAGAGATGGCCAGTTAGGTTTTATGAATAGGGAACAGTGTGTTAAGATAGTCTTTCACCTCAGCTGAACAACAGTTCTGTTGGTTTTAAAAAAAAAAAAACTCTGATTTTGTAGAAACTTTGACAACTGTGTATATGTTCATAAATCCAGTGCTCTTTCTGACTGTAAATTTAATAACTCAAGATAAAAGTGATACACCTCTGGGTTGGAGATTTAGCTCAGTGGTTCCAGCGCTTGCCTCGCAAGCACAAGGCCTTGAGTTCGATCCCAGTAACCACATACAATGCTGGGTGTGGTGACTCACGCCCACCAGCCATCAATACCACACACCACAGTGCTGGGCGTGGTGGCTCACACCTGTAATCCCAGCACTCGGGAGGCAGAGACAGGAGGATAGCTGAGTTTGAGGCTTGCCTGGGCTGCATAGTGAGCTCAGGGCCAGCCTGAACTACAAAGTGAGACCCTGTCTCAAAAATAAATAAATAAATAAATAAATAAATAAATAAATAAATAAATAAAAGTGATACATCTCTTCCAGGGATATGCCTACTATAATCTTTTCATAATATTGCTAGGGTGTTGGAAAGAAATCGAATGTTTATGTTCAAGTAAATGCCCCAGTGAACATTTGGAAGAGAGTTCTGGATCTTTAAATCTAGGTGATAAAACACTGTTAGAAATCAAACTTCTTTAAACTCATATTTACAAGTTAGCTGCCTCTCTCAGCCCCCCACCCACTCTTTATTACTAAAATAACTTCTTGATATTTTAAGGCTCAGAACCTAACCTAACTCGTTTAACTAATTATTCCTGTCTTCTCTTTTTCTTTTCCAATTAACTGTAGCTTTAGATTCCACTGTTCATCTTCTCTCTAATAGTATCTCGGCCTCTGAAATATTGTGTGATGTTGTTTCTAGCCCCTCCTTAACACTGGAATTTGCACTTGTGTTATATATAAATGGTGGAAACATCAATTCTGTACCTTCACTGCACTGAGAAAAACAGCTGAGTGAGCTTCACGTGATCCCACTCATCAGAATTAGTTTATTAATGTGTTGAGATTGGATGGTTTGTGAGTGGGACTGGGTTTAGATGCCACCTGACAAAGACATATTCATGACATATCCCGAATCTGCCTAATTAGAGTCTATTCGCGTTCTAGCATACACCTGTATCTTGTGGAGTGTGCATAGTGAATCCTCTAACTCTTCCCTGAAATTTTAAGGCTCAAACTTACAGATTATTTACTAATCTGTATTTATTAATAATCTGTTTAATGGTGAGATGTGTAATAATCATTTGAAATTAAAAAACAAGAGTATGCAAACCAAGACCATTGGTCTATGTACCACCGATGGGGGGGGTACTTAGGATAGAACCCTGTGTTTTTGGACAGAGCTACATCCCTAGCCTCTTGTTTTTTGAGATAAAGTTTTGATAATTTTTAATTTGAATTAATTGCTTAGTTACCAAGGTAGGCTCTAATTTTAGATCTTCCTGCTGTAGTCTGAGTATTGAGGCATGTGCCACTGTCCCTGTAAAACTCACCTATATTTTTATATGACTTATGACCTAAGAGTAGGCTTTACATTTTCAAACAGAGAAGTATTTGTGATACATGAAAATGATATAAAATTTAAATTTCAGTGTCCATAAATAAAGTTTTATACCTATGTCAGAGTTGAACTGGAACAGAGACTGTATGACTCATAATGTAAGCTATTTACTATCTGGCCCTTTATAGGAAAAACTTGGTTTAGAGCATCTACCTTTTTTTTTTTTTTTTTTTTGAGATAGGGTCTCACTTAGTAGTTCAGGCTGGCCCTGAGCTCACTATGTAGCCCAGGCAAGCCTCGAACTCAGCAGTCCTCCTGCCTCTGCCTCCAGAGTGCTGGGATGACAGGCATGAGCCACCACGCCCAGTTAGAGAATCTAATTTTTAATTGTTCTATCATCATTTGAATATGAGTACTCATTGGAAGATGAAAGACAAACTTGGCACCTTATCTCTTAATCTAGTCCTGTCCTTCAAGGGCAATCACCACTTGAGGTTTTTTTTTGAGACAGAGTCTCACTTTGTAGCTCAGGCTGGTTGGTCCTGAGCTCACTATGTAGCCCAGGCAAGCCTCGAACTCAGCAATCCTCTTGCCTCTGCCTCCCGAGTGCTGGGATTACAGGTGTGAGCCACCACACCCAGCAATCACCACTTGAGTTTTTATGCTAAAGATAATTTTTAATTGAAACAATCTCAAACAGTGGAAAAGCTTACCAGTTTTACAAAACATGTATCCGTGAAATTGTAAAAAGCTTCAGAATTCTTGAACAATATGTTAATTGTCAACATGATGCCCCCAAATCCTTATTTTACTTTGTAATGGCTACACACAAGGACATTTTTGTTCATAACCTCAATACATCCATGAAAATCAGGAAATTAACATGGAAACAGAACCTACATTTTAATTCAAAGATGCTATTCAAGTTTTGCCAATTTGTCCAGTAAAATTCTTTAAAGCAAAAGGCTCTAGTCCAGGATCATGGTTATATTTGATTGCTTTCTTTTATTTTGAATAGTCCCTTGGTCCTTCCTTCCTTCCATCCTTTCTTCCTCCCTCTCTCCCTCCCTCCCTCCCTCTCTCCCTCCCTCCCTTTTTCTTTTCTTTTCTTTCTTTGCTGGGGATTGAACTCTTGACCTTCTGTTTGCAATGCAGGCACAGCTCCTCTGTCATTTCTTGACCTTCATGACCTTTTCACTTAGATATCACTGGTCATTTTGGGTATGTCCATTAGTGTAGCGATTCCTGTCATTTCTTCCTGGTTAGATTCATATTATTTATCTTTGACAGGAGATAGAAGTGCCGCTGTGGTTCTCACCACAGCCTATCAAGTAGCATATGTGGATTTGTTGAGTTACTGGTAATGTTAATGTTGGTTGTGTGACTAACCAGGTCTCTCCACTGTGAAGAAAAGCCATTTAAAAAATACATGGTAAGCATTCTATGGAGAGGTAAGGGTTACATTAAAATCCCTGTTTTCATCATATTTTAATGTCTAGTTTTAGGATCCACTGATATGTACTGCACAAATTAACCCTGATAAATCAAGTGATCAATTTCTAATTCATTTTTCCCTCAAAGCATTCTTCTGTGAGAAAGAGCTTTGTCTTTTGCCATTTATTCATTTACTTATACTAGTATAAACTTATGGAATTCTATTATATTTGATTAATTACAATGTTACCAGGCCTTCCAACATGTTTTTCTTTTAAGATAATTGTAGACTCACATGCAATTTTAAGAAATAATAGAGGGGGGACTCTTACACACTTTTCTAGTTTTCCCAAATGGGAATATCTTCAAAGACATAGTGTGACATTACAACCAGAATACTGACTTTGGTGTGACTAAGGCAGCCATAGGACAATTCCATCACCACGATCATCATCTTCTTGCTGCAGTTTATAGATACTCCTATCTCTTATCTTGACCTTGGCATCCACTAGTCTGTTCCACATTTCCTCAATTACATTTAAACAATTTTTTAAATACAGAAACTCATAGTTCTTCTCTATAAAAATGACTTCAGCATGTTGGGCTGATACTTTGCAAGAGATTAGTACATATAGGGAGTCTTTATGTATATGACAGAAAATATGATAGAAGGTATTACAGACACTATATCAGGTTACATGTAGTCTGAAGAGAAACAACACAAATTTATAAATATTTTAAGGATACACAAATGAGTAAAGCAGGAAGTGCAAGTCACCCTTGAGGATGGGTGTTAGATCATAGAAACCTGTTGCACATGTTACATAATAAAAATGCATGAAGTGATTTTTATATTTTGTTGTGTATTTTAGTACTCGATGTCTTTCCACTGACATCAGGAAAACCAGAACACATTTTCTTTGATATTCCAATTTTTTTGCATCATATCTCTTAATTCGCATCTTTCAGGAAAAGAACTTTTGTATTCTCTGCCTTTCATAACACAGTGCTAAGTAGTACTTAACACTTGCCTAGCAAAGAATAAAGTGTATAAGCCACAGTAAAGACATTTTTGGCCAAGAAATACTTCTTAATTTGACAAGGCTGATAGAATTTCCTCCACTAAGAATTTACAATAAAAATAGGAAATAATGGGTCCAAAGTCAAGGCATTTGAATAATGTTTAAAAAATCAGTTTGTCTTTTCTGAGTGGCTTGCCTTATTTTAGTATGCTTTGGGTAGATTATTAATACCATATTGCATTGGTAATGGGAAACATCACTTTCAGAAAACATTCACATAATTTGTACTTTTTTCTTTCAACAATGGTTGCATATGAAGAAGTTGAATCAGAGGAAAAGCTGGGGGTTTATTATTGTTTTAGGATTATTTAATCGTGAATTAATATGTATTATATTTTAATACATGATTCCTTGTAAGTATTTATCTATCTTGGTTCCCCAAATGGAATGTAAATTTCATGAGGATCAGTACAATATATTTTTTTTAATCTTTGAAAAACAACACAGTAAGAGAAATAGAACATGATGTCAAGAACATATGCATGCACTACCATGTGTGGTGCTCATGTTGCTCAAGGCATGTCTTTAGCCCAAGATAATTTATTTGGTTACAAGAAGATTCTGTATTTTCCACTTTCATTTTATGATCCAAATCAGTACATTCAAACCTACAGTGCTGGGCATGGAAATAGTATGGCACTTACTAAACAGTTCTTGGTTGAGCACTGTAAGATTAGTGAGGTATAATATTTATTAATATAACTCATTCTTTAACTTATTCATTCACAAATTGGGAGCTTTCTATACAACAGGCCCTTATGATATTGCTGTATGATGGAAAGGTCTTTAATGGAGCTTAGCATTTTGTAGGAGTGAGGGAGAAAACAGTAAATTAAAAGTAGAATTACAGGGCTGGAGGGTTAGCTCAGTGGTTCCGGCGCCTGCCTCGCAAGTGCAAGGTCCTGAGTTCGATCCTGGTAACCACATACAATGCTGGGCGTGGAGACTCACGCCCACCGGCCATCAATACCACATACCACAGTGTTGGGCGTGGTGGCTCACGCCTGTCATCCCAGCACTCAGGAGGCAGAGACGGGAGGATTGCTGAGTTCGAGACTTGCCTGGGCTACATAGTGAGCTCAGAGCTAGCCTGAACTACAAAGTGAGAACCTGTCTCAAAAAAAAAAAAAAAAGAATTACAGATTATATATTGAGAGCTATGAAAGAACCCTATGACAGGAATGAAAGAAAAATGAAAGGTGGAGGGAAGGCAGGCAGAGAAGCTGCCTTTGAGAGGGAGCCCATGCAGGTTTATGTTAGTCAGCCCTGTTCTCACAAAGTTCCCCAGCTTGAGCCTGAATTGCATAGAGGTATGTATGATTCTAGTCAAGCTTTTGAACTTGGTTTATCTTGCTTAGTACATAGTATTCAATTTTGATCATTAAGGTTTCTTCTAATTTTATTTCTTTTTCTAGATCATAGGAAATGTATGTTTAAATTTTCAATTTGGGCAGAGAATACTAAGATATACAGCAAAATTACTGTACCCATTTATAGTTCCACAGTGTATGAGACTCTTTTAATCCACATCTCTATGTTAAATGCTTTCATGTTTGAGACTTTTATGTTTCTTTAATTAAAAGAGCATGGATGGAACATCCCAAAAAATATGTAGGATAAACAACACACTGTTAAAATAACACATACATCACAAAATAAATCTTGAGAAATTTAAAATTTGGAATAAAAATGAAAATATAACATCAGATTTTTGGAATGCAATTAGGGCAAGGCATAGAAAATGTAAAGGATTGAAATAATATATTAGAAAAGAAAATAAAAACCAATACAATCTGCCACTTTAGGAAATTAAAAACAAACTTGACATTAAACCCAACATAAGCAGAAGAAATATAATGAAAGAGTAGAAATCGGTGACATCCAATGTAGGAAATTAGTAGAGAAAAATCAATGAAATCAAAAGTTGTGTTTTGGAAAGATCAATAATATCAATAACTCTGTATTCAACTAAGGAAAGAGGACACAAATTGTATCTGTCATATTAGCGAGCAAAAAGGAGACATCACTACAGACAATGGACATTAAACTGGTAATAGATACTATGAACAACAATTTTCTACAAATTTGAGAACCTAGATTAACTAGATTAATTTCGTGAAAAACTAATTTGACAAAACGCACACAAGAAAGAACAGGCACTCTGAGTACTTTTATGTCTATCAAAGAATGTAATCCACCATTAATAATCTTCCCAGACTAGAGCGGGCTTCATGGGTTCATTGATGGATTCTATCAAGCATTTAAGGCAGAAGTTGTAGCAATTAACTATTATATCTTTCAAAATACAGAAACAGAAAGAATATTTTTGAACTCATTCTATGAAGCCAGCATTATCTTCTTAATACTGATGCCAAAGACACCACACACACACACACACACACACACATGTACACACACAACACACACCAAAATAAAACAAAAACCTGCTACAGTATCTCTAATGAGTATTTATGCAAAAATCTTCTGCAAAACATTAGTGCCTAGGTGCTCATCATTGATGGTTCCAAGAGGTACAATGAGCACTAAAGACAAAAGACACCAAGCAAATTTTTTAGCTGGGAAGAGTAGCATGTCTAAGACAAAGCAATACCAAAGTTGTAAAATTTTCTGTGTAGAGTACCCAATGATGAAGAGTATCAAGACAAAATTTTGTATCAAAATGTGTCAAGTTTCAAAGCAGGCAAGTGCCAAGATCTGACTGTTGGCATGCAGAGTCCAATAATGTATAGTTATATACTGTGTTCAAGTAGATTTTAAGCCAGGAATACAAGTCTGATTTAGCTTTTGAAAAGCAATCCATTCCATCAACAGGTTAAAGAAGGATGATCACCTGACTATCAAAGATACAGAAAAAGATATAGAAAAAAATTGACCAAATTCAATACTCATTCATGGTAACTCTAGAAGAAGGATTTCCTGAGGTTAATAAAGAGCACCTAGAGACCTTATATCTAATGCCATACTTAATGGTGAGAAATGAGAAGATTTCTCATTAAGATCAGAAACAAGGCAAGAATATTCCTATCATTTCCTTTCAACATGATCCTGCAAGTCTTAGTAAACTATGACAAGAAAGGCTATAAAATGTGTTCAGTTTGGAAGGAAAAAAAACCCTTTATTGATAGATGGCATGATAGTCTATGTAGAAAATCTAAGGGATTTTACTGACAACCAAATGGTGGTGCATAAATGGAGCACCAGGTGCTCTCATTTATGGTTGGTGGGATGCACTTTGGAAGACACTTTGTCAGGTCCCCTCACCACATGTTCAGGCAGTCATGATCCTTGGCATTTACCTGAACAAGTTGAATGTATTTGACCACATAATAAGCTGAAATGTTTATAGGAGCTTTATTCATAGTTGCCAATATTTGGAAGTAACTAATGTTCTTCATAGGTTAATGTATAAATAAACTGTGTTACGCTTGGACCTTGGAATATTATTTAGCACTCAGGAGAAATGAGCTGTTAAATCTATGAAGAGGCATGGTGAAACCTCAAATGCATACTGCTAAGTGAAAGAAGCCAAACTTAAGGCTGCAAACTGTGTGGTCTCAATTGTATGGCATTCTGAGAAAGACAAAATTATGGAGACAGTAAAGAGAAGAGTGGTTGATAAGCACTGAGAGGAAGGAAGGATGAATAAGCTAAACACAGAAGACTTTTAGGGACATGAAGCTATTCTATGTAGTCTTATAATGATGGATACATATTTGGATATGTTTGTCCAAATCCACGGGATATACAACATCAAGAATGAATCTTAACATAAAATATGAGCTTTATGTGATAATGATGTGTTCATCACTTGTTAACAAATGTTCTACTCAGATGGAGATTTTGATAGCCCCACTAGTTGGGCAAGATAGGACTGTATGGAATGCTGTACTTCTCTCTGTTTTGCTGCAAACCTAAAACTGCACTCAACATATAGAGAGTGTATTTATGTGTGTATCTTTGCTATTGCTTCACTGCTTTCATATATATATCTGTAATTCCTTCATTCTATTTTCTGTATAACATTCATTTCTGAATGAATTCATTCATTTATCTTGAAATGAATCTAATTCATTCATTTCATTTTTCTTTTCCCTCTTTCCTGTGCACTGCCAGTTTCCACTGCCAATGGCAACACTGTTTTTCTACGTGCTCTTTATTGCCTTTTGTTGAACACATTTTGTATGTGTGTGTGTGATAGGGTCTCTCTTTGTAGTTCAGGCTGGACCTGAGCTTGCTATGTAGTCCAGGCATGCTTCAAAGTCAGCAATCCTCCTGACTCTGCCTCCTGAGTGCTGGGATTACAGACATGAGCCACCATGCCCAGCATAGTGGTATGTGGTACTGATTCCTGGTGGGTGTGTGTCACCACACCCGGCATTGTTGTATATGGTTATCAGGGATCAAACCAGAGACCTTGTGCTTCCTAGGCAGGCACTGGAACCAATGAGCTAAATCTCCAGGCATGAACACATTTTTTTCTTGTATAATTTCTAGGAAGATATTCTTTGATAATTCTTTCTTAATTATTATACATTGTATAATATAAGCAGTTCATAGGTCTTGTGCCAGATCTTTGAGGAAGTATAAAGTAGAGAAAAGAGGAAGGACCTGGGGTACTTCAAGTGGAAGGAAGTCGGCCTAGACACAGAAGAAGCCCCTTCCTTTCTTCTTTCCTTTCTTCCCTTATGCCTTCTTTTCCTCCTTCTGTCTTCAAGTGTGAACTGCTTACGTTAAGGCTCCTTATGATACCAGAAGAGTAAAATCCCTAATGTGTTTTCTTTTATCACAGCTGAGTATACTTCAGTGTGTTCATTCATGACATCAGATCATATAGCTCCACATATATTTTGCATTTTAAAAATTGGACCATATTTTAACTTCCTTTTCTAAACCTGTAAACATTTTTGTAGTTCCTACTGATACATTTATGAAACATATGCTATGTTAAATATATGCCACAAGCTTGAGAAAAAATGGTTATGATATGGTACCTAGCCTTGAAAGGAGGACAGACACTGGAAAAGTAATAATTACAAATGGAGAAATCCTTCCTGAGAATGAAATTAAATTGTGTCCCCGTCATTTTCTTTTAGACCCAACCTGATCCCTACAACTTAAAAGAGGAGGTATTTATTTTGGTTCACAGTTTCAGAAGTTTAAGTCCGTAGTCAGCTGGCTCAAATGCAGAAATGACCTGGTGGAAGGGTGTGAGCAGAGGAAAGCAAACATCCCTGTAGCCAGAAGGCAGTGAGAAAAGGGAGGAGCCAAGGAGGGTGGGAGATGTACCTTCCACATCTGTGCCCAGTCTTCTGCCTTTCCCATGACACCCCTCCTCCTAACAGCACATTTACTTCTTACTCAAGGGTGAATCAGCCCATTGATGAGCAAAGCACCCCATAATCTAATCACCCTTCAAAAGCCCCAGTTCTGAACACATGATGTTTTGAGGGGACATTTCAGATTGAAAGCCTAATAGGCTGTAAACAAGTTTTCCTGAGAAAGTAACTTTAATGTTTTCAGCTATAGAAATTTTCTAGATGAACAGAAAGAGAGAGGATATGGGAAAACTGGTAATATGTCATGTGTGAAATTATAAAAACCTACACTTAAGGACTTGAAAGATTATATAGATGAAACATCAAAAACAGGGCTAGAGTTGGGATAATTGTCAGGAGCTACATCAAGTCAACCCTATAATTCCTGCTAAGGATTTTTTTTCCTAAGGAATGAACTACTCAAGTGTTTCAAGACTGGGATGGAAATTGAATATGATTTCAAAGCTTGCTAATGGGGTAGATAAGGCCTAAGTGAATGAGAGGTGAACAATAGAATGTTGCTAATGTATTTGAAGTCAATGGCGAAGTTAGCTTGGATGAGGTTGCTGGTGGTATGGATGGAAAAAAGTGGGCATCTTTAGTCATAGCAAAGTGGAACAGTTCATTGTTACAGCCAAGTGCTACAGCTCTGTGTTACAGCCAATGTTGCAGCTCAAATGCTACAGCTAAAGCAATTTGAAGACTTGGGGAGACATTGTAAGTGACTTGAAAGGATGGAACAAAGCCTTTATTAGCTAGCTGGCTCATGGAAGTTTGCCCATTCTGAAGTCTGAGCCCCAAGTTGCAGTAGGAGTCAGTTTACATACAGTTGGGGAGAGGAAGTTGAGAGGGACCTTTCAGGGTGGAGACATAGCTAGAAGGAGGAACCTCTGGGGTAGAGTTAACAAAACAAACACTTTGATACATTGAGCAGATACATCCAGCAGCACAAACAGTTACAGAACATTTTGATACATCAGGCAGGAACAGTGGCATTTTTGGGACATAACATCTTATGGCAAAGTATAGAGGAGACAAAGGTAAGGACTTGCCTGATTATGTATTATTGCTTTGTCAGTTTTAATATAATAAGAGGTAAAACCAACTACAATTTAGTGATTGACAAGATATAAGTTATAAAGTAAAATTAAATGATAAGGGAAATTCTTTTGCTTCTAGCTTGAGTACTACTGCATGTGTAGTGGTCTCATTTACTAAAGATGGGAAACTTCAGAAAAGGAGCAGATTTGGGGTGAAGACAGAGAGGATGTAAGTTAGCTTTTAGATGTATGTAGTAGCTGTTTCTGGGATGTCCAAAAGGAAAGCTTCTGTAGGAAAGTGGTCTTGCTTCGAAGGAAGGTGTCAGAAATAAGAACTTTAAATTCACCAGTTTACGGATGGCTTGGAACTGGAGCATGTTTGAAATTTCTGAGGAAAAGAGTGCAGAATGAGGAGCTACAGGGTGGAGGCCAAGAACAAACCTAAAGAAATGTGAACATTGATCAGTATGTATCCAGAACAAAGGACAATTGTTTACATGATCATCAGGTTACTTCCAGGAACAGGAAAGGCTACTGGGCAGTAATAATAGCATGTTTTCAGGTTTTTCAGATTGATAATCATACTGTCTGCATATGATGGTAATTCTTCTGAAAAGTCTGACTTTATTTGGTTTAATTTATCCTCACAGAATTATGTGGGAAAATTAAGTGAGCAAATTTTAGTGTTTGAGAAAGAATAATCATTAAGAAGTATCCTAATAGTTTGCTGCATTAATTTATACCAGTACATGAGGGAAGCATTGTCACGGAAAGCTGCAGTAAGCTGTTTTAAAGTAATTTTTAAAGTTACTCTACATGAATCATTTTATTTTCCTGTCACAGAATGGAAGTAGGACTTCTTAATAAAGTCATATTTCTCTACCTTCAAGATATAATTATAAATTTCAAAAACATCATGCAAAAAGTGGATCTTTACTTATATATTGCCTTGCAATGTATTTTTGTTTTTGCTTTTTTACATATTGAACTACTCTTCATGAAGATGAATATTCATGTATGTCAATTTTTAAATTGCTGCATATTTCATTGTAAGCAGGTGACCTAATTAATACTCCTTTGATTCTCTATTTCTTCCTATGCTTTTGCAGATCTTTACTTTTGTTCTAATTTGACACCTTAAAATTATTTTTCTAGTTGCTTTGAGGTTACATGTTTAAAAGTATTTTTAAAAAATATTATAATAATATGTTTTTTTCATTTCCAATGTAAGAAATTTGCCACAGATTTATTTTCTTCCTATTCTCTTCTCTAACATTCTTCATATATTCTCATCCTTGTTTTTAACCTACTTTCTCTTTGGAGGATTTTTCTGTACCATCTGGCCATGAGTTGTGAGGTGATTCTACTTTCTAGTTATGTTGCTTGTTAGGATCTAACATTTCATATCTTCCACTTCCTTTACCTCCTTTGGCTGTTTCATTTCTACATTGACTTTCCTAAATGATCCTGCCTCCCACTGCAGAATGCATACTTTCTGAGAGTTTGTATGTGTGAAAACATCTTTCCTCTCCATGAATACTTTTTGGCTGAGTTTACAGCTCTTGGGCAATAATATTTTTCTTGAGAAAATTCAAAACATTACCCAACTGTTTCTGATTGTTTTAAGAGTGTTAAAGGATGTCAATCTAGTAGGCAATCATCGTGTAAGATTTCATTTTATTCTGAAACTCAGAAGTCTCTATCTTTGTGTCTGTCTTCTAAATGGCTTTTGTATGCTTGAGGAGAACTAATTTTTTCTTTTTTTTTGAGACAGGGTCTTGCTTTGTATTTCAGGTTGGCCCTGAGCTCACTATGTAGCCCAGACAAGCCTCAAACTCAGCAATCCTCCTGTCTCTGCCTCCCGAGTGCTGGGATTACAGGCATGAACCACTACGCCCG